>SZWC01001642.1:164594-193610 GCA_023375785.1 Penium margaritaceum
CGTGTAAGTGCGTGTAAGTGTGTGTAAGTGCGTGTAGGTGTGTGTAAGTGTGTGTAAGTGCGCATAAGTGTGTTTAAGTGCGTGTAAGTGTGTGTAAGTGCGTTTAAGTGCGTATAAGTGTATGTAAGTGCATATAAGTGCGTGTAAGTGCGTGTAAGTACGTGTAAGTACGTGTAAGTAGGAGTAAGTGTGTGTAAGTATGGGTCAGTATGTGTAAGTGCGTGTACGTACGGGTAAGTGCGGATAAGTACGTGTGTGTGTGTAAGTGTGTGTAAGTGCGTATAAGTGAGTTTAAGTGCATGTAAGTACGTGTAAGTGCGTGTAAGTTTGTGTAAGTGTGCGTAAGAGCACGTAAGTGCGTGTAAGTGCGTGTAAGTGTCTGTAAGTGTGTCTAAGTACGTGTAAGTACGTGTAAGTGTGTATAAGTACGTGTAAGTGCGTGTAAGTGTATGTACGTGTGGGTAAGTGTGTGTAAGTGTGTGTAAGTGTGTGCAAGTGCGTATGAGTACGTGTAAGTGCGTGTAAGTGTGTGTAAGTGCGCGTAAGTGCGTAAAAGTACGTGTAAGTGTGTATAAGTGTGTGTAAGTGCGTGTAAGTACGTGTAAGTGTGTGCAGGTGTGTGTAACTACGTGTAAGTGCGTGTAAGTGCATGTAAGTGCATATGAGTGTGTGTAAGTGCGTCTAAGTGCGTGTAAGTGCTTGTAAGTGTGTGTAAGTTTGTGTAAGTACGTGTAGGTGCATGTAACTATGTGTAAGTGTGTGTAGCTGCGTGTAAGTGTGTGTAAGTGTGTGTAAGTGCGTGTAAGTGCGTATAAGTGTGTGTCTGTTGGTGTAAGTATGTGTAAGTGCGTATAAGTACAATTAGCTGCGTGTAAGTGCATGTAAGTGCGTGTAAGTGCGTGTACATGCGGGTAAGTGTGTGTAAGTACGTGTATGAGCGTGTGAGTGTGGGTGAGTGTTTGTGAGTGCGTTTGAGTGCCTATAAGTGAATACAAGTGCGTATACGTGCTTGTAGGTGCAAGTAAGTGGATGTAAATATGTGTGAGTGCGTGTAAGTGCGTGTAAGTGCGTGTGATTGCGCATAAGTGTGTGTAAATGCGTGTACGTGCGTGTAAGTGTGTGTAAGTGCGTATAAGTGCGTATACGTGTGTGTGTAAGTGTGTGTAAGTGTGTGTAAGTACGTGTAAGTATGTGTAAGTACGTGTAATTACGTGTCAGTGCGAATAAGTACGTGTTAGTACGTGTACGTGCATGTAAGTGTGTGTAAGTGCACGTAAGTGCATGTAAGTGCATATAAGTACGTGTAAGTGCGTGCAAGTACGTGTAGGGGCGTGTAAGTGCGTGTAAGTACGGGCAAGTGCGTGTAAGTCCGTGTACGTGTGGGTAAGTGTGGGTAAGTATGTGTAAGTGCGTGTAAGTGTGTGTAAGTGCATGTAAGTGCGTGTAAGTGCGTGTAAGTGTGTGTAAGTGTGTGTAAGTACGTGCAAGTGCGTACAAGTGCACATAACTGCGTGTAAGTGTGTGTAAGTGCATGTAATTGTGTGTAAGTGCGTGTAAGTGCGTGTAAGTGCGTGTAAGTACTTGTAAGTGTGTGTAAGTGTGTCTACGTACGTGTAAGTGCGTATAACTGTGTGTAAGTGCGTGTAAGTACGTGTAAGTGTGTGTAAGTACGTGTAAGTGCGTGTAAGTGCGTATAAGTGTGTGTCAGTTTGTGTAAGTATGTGTAAGTGCATGTAAGTACAATTTACTGCATATAAGTACGTGTAAGTGCGTGTAGGTACGTGAAAGTGTGTGTAAGTGCATGTAAGTGTGTGTAAGTATGTGTAAGTGTGTGTAAGGGCGTGTAAGTCTGTGTAAGTGTGTATATGTACGTGTAAGTGTGTGTAAGTGCATGTTAGTGTGTGTAAGTGCTTGTAAGTGTGTGTACATACGTATAAGTATGTGTAAGTGCGTGTAAATGCATGTAAATGCATGTAAGTGCGTATAAGCATGTATAAGTGTGTGTAAGTGCGTGTAAGTGCGTGAAAGTACGCGTAAGTGCGTGTACCTGCGTGTACATATGTGTAAGTACGAGTAAGTGGATGTAAGTGCGTGTAAGTGCGTGTAAGTGTGTTAAAGTGCGTGTAAGTGTGTGTAAGTATGTGTAAGTGCGTGTAGGTACGTGTAAGTCCGTATAAGTGTGCGTACGTGCGTGTAAGTGCATGTAAGTATGTGTAAGTGTGTGTAAGTACGTGTAAGTGCGTGTAAGTGCGTGTAAGTACATGTAAGTATGTGTAAGTGTATGTAAGTGTGTGTAAGTACGTGTAAGTGTGTGTAAGTGTGGGTAAGTGTGCGTAACTGCGTGTAAGTGCGTGTAAGTGCGGGTAAGTGTGTATACGTACGCGTAAGTGTATGTAAGTGCGTATAAGTGCGTATAAGTGCATGTAAGTACGTATAAGTACATGTAAGTATGCGTAAGTACGTGTAAGTGCATGTAAGCATGTGCAAGTGCGTGTAAGTACGTGTAAGTGTGTCTAACTGTGTGTAAGTGAGTGTAAGTGCGTGTTAGTACGTGCAAGTATTTCCAAGTGCGTGTAAGTGCATGTAAGTGCGTGTAAGTGCGTGTAACTATGTGTAGGTGCGTGTAACTATGTGCACATGTGTGTAAGTAAGTGTAAGAGTGTATAACTGCGTGTAAGTGCGTGTAAGTGTATGTAAGTACGTGTAAGTGCGTGTAAGTACGTGTAAGTACGTGTAAGTAAGTGTAAGTATTTGTAAGTGCGTGTAAGTTTGTGTAAGTGCGTGTAAGTGCGTGTAAGTGTGTGTAAGTTTAATTAACTGCATGTAAGTGCGTGTAAGTGCGTGTAAGTATATGTAAGTGTGTGCAAGTATGTATAAGTGCGTGTAAGTATGTGTAAGTATGTGTAAGTGCGTATAAGTACATGTAAGTGCGTATAAGTGCGTGTAAGTGCGTGTAAGTACATGTAAGTGTGTATAAGTGCGTGTAAGTGTGTGTAAGTGTGTGTAAGTGCGTGTAAGTGCATAAGTGGGTGTAAGTGCATGTAAGTGCATGTAAGTGCATATAACTGCATGTATATGCGTGTAAGTGTATGTAGGTGTGTGTAAGTGCGTGTAAGTGAGTGTTAGTGTGTGTAAGTGTGTGTAAGTGTATGTAAGTACTTGTAAGTGCATGTAAGTGCAAGTAAGTGTGTGTAAGTACCTGTAAGTGCATGTAAGTGCATGTCAATGTGTGTAAGTATGTATAAGTATGTACAAGTACGTGCAAGTGTGTCTAAGTATGTGTAAGTGCGTGTAAGTGTGTGTAAGTGCGGTTAAGTGTGTGTAAGTACCTGTAAGTGCGTGTAAGTGTGTGTAAGTGCGTGTAAGTACACGTAAGTACGGGTATGTGCGTGTAAGTGCGTGAAACTGCGTGTAAGTGTGTGTAATTGCGTGAAAGTGCATGTAAATGCATGTAAGTATATGTAAGTGCAAATAAGTGCGTGTAAATGTGTGTAATTGCGTGTAAGTACGTATAAGTGCGTGTAAGTACGTGTAAGTACGTGTAACTGTGTGTAACTGTGTGTAACTGCGTGTAAGTGTGTGTACGTCCATGTAAGTGCGTGTAAGTGCATGTAAGTGCATGTAAGTGTGTATAAGTGTGTGTAAGTGCATGTAAGTACATGTAAGTGCATGTAAGTACGTGTAAGTGTGTGTAAGTGCGTGTAACTGCCTATAAGTGCATATAAGTGTGTATAAGTGCGTGGAAGTGTGTATAAATGCATGTAAGGGCGTGTAAGTACATATTTGTGCGTACAAGTGTGAATAAGTGTGTGTAAGTGCATGTAAGTATGTGTAAGTACGTGTAAGTATGTGTGACTGCGTGTAAATGCGTGTAAGTGCGTGTACGTGTGTGTAAGTGCATGTAAGTATGTGTAAGTGTGTGTACGTATGTGTAAGTGCGTAAAGTATGTGTAAGTACGTGTAAGTGCGTGTAACTGTATATAACTGCGTGTACGTGCCTGTAAGTGCGTGTAAGTGCATGTTACTACGTGTAAGTGTGTGTAAGTGCATGTAAGTGTGTGTAAGTGCGTGTGAGTGCGTGTAAGTGCGTGTAAGCACGTGTAAGTACATATAAGTGTGTCTAAGTACATGTAAGTGTGTGAAAGCACGTATAAGTGCATATAAGTGCGTGTAAGTGAGTAAAAGTGCATGTAAGTGCGTGTAAGTGTGCGTAACTCTGTGTAAGTGCGTGTAAGTGCATGTAAGTGTGTGTAAGTACATGTAAGTGCGTTTAAGTGCGTGTAAGTGCTTGTAAGTGCATGTAAGTGCGTGAAACTACATGTAAGTGCGTGTAATTGCGTGTAAGTGCATGTAAATGCATGTAAGTATATGTAAGTGCGTATAAGTGCGTGTAAGTGCGTGTAATTGCATGTAAGTACGTATAAGTGTGTGTAAGTACGTGTAAGTACGTGTAACTGCGTGTAACTGTGTGTAACTGTGTGTAAGTGTGTGTACGTCCATGTAAGTGCGTGTAAGTGCGTGTAATTGCATGTAAGTGTGTATAAGTGTGTGTAAGTGCGTGTAACTGTGTGTAACTGTGTGTAAGTGTGTGTACGTCCATGTAAGTGCGTGTAAGTGCGTGTAATTGCATGTAAGTGTGTATAAGTGTGTGTAAGTGCATGTAAGTACATGTAAGTGCATGTAAGTACGTGTAAGTGTGTGTAAGTGCGTGTAACTGCCTATAAGTGCATATAAGTGCGTAAAAGTATGTGGAAGTGTGTATAAATGCGAGTAAGTGCTTGTAAGTACATATTTGTACGTATAAGTGTGAATAAGTGTGTGTAAGTGCGTGTAAGTATGTGTAAGTACGTGTAAGTATGTGTGACTGCGTGTAAATACGTGTAAGTGCGTGTAAGTGTGTGTAAGTGCGTGTAAGTATGTGTAAGTGTGTGTACGTATGTGTAAGTGCGTGGAGTATGTGTAAGTACATGTAAGTGTGTGTAACTGTGTATAACTGCGTGCACGTGCTTGTAAGTGCGTGTAAGTACATACAAGTAAGTGTAAGTGCATGTTACTGCGTGTAAGTGCATGTAAGTGCGTGTAAGTATGTATAAGTGCGTGTAAGTACATGTAAGTGCATGTAATTGTGTGTAAGTGCATGTAAGTGCGTGTAAGTGCGTGTAAGTGCGTGTAAGTGTGTATAAGTGCGTGTAAGTGCGTGTAAGCATGTGTAAGTACGTATAAGTGTGTCTAAGTGCATGTAAATGTGTGAAAGCACTTATAAGTGCATGTAAGTACGTGTAAGTGAGTGTAAGTGCATGTAAGTGCGTGTAAGTATGCGTAACTTTGTGTAAGTGTGTGTAAGTGCGTGTAAGTGTGTGTAAGTATGTGTAAGTATGTTTAAATGCGTGTAAGTGCTTGTAAGTGTGTGTAAGTATGTGTTAGTGCATGTAAGTGCGTGTAACGGCGTGTAAGTACGTGTGACTGCGTGTTAGTACGTGCAAGTGTGTGTAAGTGCGTGTAAGTGCAAGTAAGTGCGTGTAACTACGTGTTAGTGCATGTAAGTGTTTGTAAGTGCGTGTAAGTGTGTGTACGATTGTGTAAGTGCCTATAAGTGCAATTAACTGTGTGTAAGTATGTGTAGGTATGTGTAAGTGGGTGGAAGTGCGTATAAGTTCGTGTAAGTGTGTTCAAGTGCGTATAAGTGCGTGTAAGCATGTGTAAGTATGTATAAGTGTGTGTAAGTATGTGTAAGTGCGTGTAAGTGTGTGTAAGTGCGTGTAAGTGGGTGTAAGTGCATGTAAGTGTGTGTAAGTGTGTGTAAGTATATGTAAGTACAGGTAAGTGTGTGTAAGTGTGTGTAAGTGCGTGTAAGTGCATGTAGGTGCCTTTAAGTGCATGTATGTGCGTGTTAGTACGTGTAAGTGTGCGTACGTGCGTGTATGTGTGTGTGAATACGTGTAAGTGCGTGTAAGTACGTGTAAGTACGTCTAAGTGCGTGTAAGTGCGTGTAAGTGTGTGTAAGTGTGTATAAGTACGTGTAAGTGCGTGTAGGTGTGTGTAAGTCCGTCGAAGTACACGTAAGTGCATGTAAGTGTGTGTAAGTTTGTGTAAGTGTGTACGTGCGTGTAAGTATGTGTAAGTGCGTGTAAGTACGTGTAAGTGCATGTAAGTGTATGTAAGTACGTATAGATACGTGTAAGTATGTGTAAGCACGTATTTGTGCGTGTAACTGTGTGTAAGTGCGTGTAAGTGCGTGTAAGAATGTGTAAGTGCGTCTAACTATATGTAAGTATGTGTAAGTGCGTGTAAGTTAATGTAAGTGCGTGTAAGTGCATGTAAGTACGTGTACAAGGATGTAAGTGCGTGTAAGTGCATGTAAGTGCATATAAGTGTGTGTAAGTGCATGTTAGTGCGTGTAAGTGCATGTAAGTGTGTGTATAAGTGCATGTAAGAGTGTGTTATTGCGTGTAAGTGCGTGTAAGTGTGGGTAAGTGCGTGTACGGGTGTGTAAGTACGTTGAAGTGCGTGTAAATGCATGTAATTGTGTGTAATTGCGTGAAAGTACATGTGAGAGTGTGTAAGTGCGTGTAAGTACGTGTAAATATGTATAAGCGCGTATAAGTGCGTGTAAGTGTGTGTAAGTACCTGTAACTGCGTGTAAGTACATGTAACTGTGTGTAAGTACGTGTAAATGCATGTAAGTGCGTGTAAGTGTGTGTAAGTGCATGTAAGTGCATGTAGGTGCGTGTAAGTACTTAAAAGTACGTGTGAGTATGTGTAAGTGCATGTAAGTGCGTACAACTGCGTATACGTGCGTATAACTGCGTATAAGTGTGTGAAAGTGCGTGTAAGTGCATGTAAGTGCGTGTAAGTGCGTGTAATTATGTGTAAGTGTTTGCAAGTGCCTGTAAGTACTTGTAAGTGCGTTTAAGTGCGTGTAAGTTTGTGTAAGTGTGTGTAAGTACGTGTAAGTGCATGTAAGTGCATATAAGTACGTGAAAGTGCATGTAAGTGTATGTAAGTGCGTATAAGTATGTGTAAGTGCGTGTTAGTACTTGTAAGTGTGTGTAAGTGCGTGCAAGTTCCTGTAAGTGCTTGTAAGTGCGTGTAATTGCGCGTAAGTACGTACAAGTACGTGTAAGTGCGTGTAAGTGCGTGTACGTGCGTGTAAGTGTGTGTAAGTGCATGAACGTACGTGTACGTGCATATCAGTATGTGTAAGTACGTGTAAGTACGTGTAAGTACGTGTAAGTGCGTGTAAGTACGCGTAAGTGCGCGTATGTTTGCATAAGTACGTGTAAGTGCGTGTAAGTACACGAAAGTGCGTACAAGTACGTGTAGGTGTGTGTAAGTACGTATAAGTGTGTGTAAGGGCATGTAAGTGCGTGTTAGTGCGTGTATGTATGTGTAAGTGCGTTCAAGTGCGTGTAAGTGCATGTAAGTGCGTGTAAGTATGTGTAAGTATGTGTAAGTGCGTGTAAGTACGTGTAAGTACGTGTAAGTGTGTGTAAGTACGTGTAGGTATGTGTAAGTGTGTGTAAGTGCGCATAAGTGCGTTTAAGTGCGTGTAAGTGTGTGTAAGTGCGTGCAAGTATGTGTAAGTGTATGTAAGTACGTATAAGTGCATGTAAGTGCGTGTAATTATGTGTAAGTGCGTGTAAGGGCGTGTAAGTGTGTGTTAGTGCGGGTAAGTGCGTCTTAGTGCGTGTAAGTGTGTGTACGTACGGGTAAGTACATGTAAGTGCATGTAAGTGCGTGTAAATGTGTGTAAGTGCGTGTAAGTGCGCGTAAGTGAGTGTATGTGCATGTAAGTACGGATAAGTACGTGTAAGTGCGTGCAAATGTGTGTAAGTACGTGTAAGTGCGTGTAAGGGTATTGAAGTGCGCATAAGTGCGTATTAGTGTGTGTAAGTATGTGTAAGTGTGTGTAAGTGTGTGTAAGTGTGTGTAAGTGCGTGTAAGTGTATGTAAGTGTGTGCAAGTGTGTGTAAGTGCGTGTACATGCATGTAAGTGTGTGTAAGTGCGTATAAATGCGTGTAAGTGCGTGTAAGTGCGTGTACGTGTGGGTAAGTGTGTGTAAGTTTGTATAAGTGTGTGTAAGTGCGTATGAGTGCGTGTAAGTGCATGTAAGTGTGTGTAAGTGTGTGTCATTATGTGTAAGTATGTGTAAATGCGTGTTTGTGTGTGTAAGTGTGTGTAAGTACGCGTAAGTGCATGCAAGTGCCTGTAAGTACATGTAAGTGTGTATAAGTGTGCATAAGTGCATCTAAGTACATATAAGTGCGTGTAAGTGCGTGCAAGTACGTGTAAGGGTGTGTAAGTGCGTGTAAGTACGGGTAAGTGATTGTAAGTCCGTGTACGTGTGGGTAAGTGTGGGTAAGTACGTGTAAGTGCGTGTAAGTGTGTCGGAGTGTGTGTAAATGCGTGTAAGTGCATATAAGTGCGTGTAAGGACGTGTAAGTGCGTGTAAGCGTGTGTAAGTCCACGTAAGTGCATATAAGGACTTGTAAGTGCGTGTAAGTGCGTGTAAGTGCGTGTAAATATGTGTTTGTGCGTGTAAGTGCGTGTTAGTGTGTGTAAGTATGTGTAAGTGTCCGTAAGTGTATGTAAGTACGTGTAAGTGTGGAAAAGTACGTGTAAGTGCTTGCAAGTGCGTATATGTGTGGATAAGTGCGTGGAAGTGCGTGTAAGTTTGTGTAAGTGTGTGTAAGTGCATGTAAGTTCGTGTAAGTGCGTGTAAGTACGTGTAAGTGTGTGTAAGTGTGTGTAAGTGCATGTTAGTACGTGTAAGTGTGTGTTAGTAGGTGTAAGTGTGTGTAAGTACATGTAAGTACGTGTAAGTATGTGTAAGTGCGTGTAAGTGTGTGTAAGCGTGTGTAAGTGTGTATAAGTGCGTGTAAGTGCGTGTAAGTGCGTGTAAGTGCGTATAAGTATGTGTAAGTACGTGTAAGTGCGTGTAAGAGCCTGTTACTACATGTAACTGCGTGTAAGTATGTGTAAGTGTGTGTAAGTGCATGTAAGTGTGTTTAAGTGCGTGTAAGTGCGTATAAGTAGGTGTACCTGCGTGTAAGTGCATGTAAGTGCGTGTACGTGCGTATAAGTGTGTGTAAGTACGTATAAGTATGTGTAAGTGTGTACAAGTGTGTATAACTATGTGTAAGTGCGTGTAAGTGCGTGTAAGTGCATATAAGTGCGTGTAAGTGCGTGTAAGTGCGTGTAAGTGCTTGTAAGTGTGTGTATGTGTGTGTAAGTTCGTGTAAGTGTGTGTAACTGTGTGTAAGTGCGTGTAACTGCGTGTAAGTGTGTGTAAGTATGTGTAAGTACGTGTAAGTGCGTATAAGTGTGTGTCAGTTTGTGTAAGTATGTGTAAGTGCGTGTAAGTACAATTAATTGCGTGTACGTGCGTGTAAGTGTGTGTAACTGCGTGTACGTGCGGGTAAGTGTGTGTAAGTACGTGTAAGTACGCGTGAGTGTGTGTGAGTGTATGTGAGTGCGTGTGAGTGTGTATAAGTGAATACAAGTGCGTATACATGCATCTAAGTGCATGTAAGTGGATGTAAATGTGTGTAAGTGCGTGCAAGTGCGTGTACTTGTGCGTAAGTATCTGTAAGTACGTGTAAGTGCATGTAAGTGTGTGTAAGTGCGTATAAGTGCATATACGTGTGTGTAAGTGTGTGTAAGTGCGCGTAAGTACGTGTAAGTATGTGTAAGTGCGTGTAAGTGTGTGTCAGTGCGTGAAAGTACGTGTTAGTACGTGTACGTGCATGTAAGTGTGTGTAAGTGCGCGGAAGTGCGTGTAAGTGCATATAAGTGCCTGTAAGTGCGTGCAAGTGCGTGTAAGGGCGTTTAAGTGCGTGTAAGTACAGGTAAGTGCGTGTAAGTCCATGTACGTGCGGGTAAGTGTGGGTAATTACGTGTAAGTGTGTGTTAGTGTGTCTAAGTGTGTGTAAGTGCGTGTATGTACGGATAAGTGCGTGGAAGTTTGTGTAAGTTTGTGTAAGTGTGTGTAAGTGCGCGGAAGTGCGTGTAAGTGCATACAAGTGCGTGTAAGTGCGTGCAAGTGCGTGTAAGCGTGTGTAAGTGTGTTTAAGTGCGTGTAAGTGCGTATAAGTACGTGTAAGTGCGTGTACGTGCGTATAAGTGTGTGTACGTACGTATAAGTATGTGTAAGTGTGTACAAGTGTGTATAACTATGTGTAAGTGCGTGTAAGTACGGGTAAGTGCGTGTAAGTCTATGTAAGTGCGTGTAAGTGTGTGTAAGTACGTGTAAGTGCGTGTAAGTACAGGTAAGTGCGTGTAAGTCCATGTACGTGCGGGTAAGTGTGGGTAATTACGTGTAAGTGTGTGTTAGTGTGTCTAAGTGTGTGTAAGTGCGTGTAAGTGCGTGAAAGTGCGTGTAAGTGCATGTAAGTGCGTGTAAGTGTGTGTAAGTCCTCGTAAGTGCATGTAAGTACGTGTAAGTGCGTGTAAGTGCATGTAAGTACGTGTAAGTGTGTGTAAGTACGTGTTAATGCGTGTAAGTGCGTGTAAGTGCCCGTAAGTGCGTGTAAGTGCATGTAAGTATAGATAAGTGCGTGTAAGTGTGTGTAAGTGCGTACATGTACGGATAAGTGCGTGGAAGTGCGTGTAAGTTTGTGTAAGTGTGTGTAAGTGCGTGTAAGTGCGTGTAAGTGTGTGTAAGTACGTGTAAGTGTTTGTAAGTATGTGTAAGTGCATGGTAGTATGTGTAAGTGCGTATAAGTAGGTAAAAGTGCGTCAAAGTCCGTGTAAGTATGTGTAAGTACGTGTAAGTGCGTGCAAGTGCGTGTAAGCGTGTGTAAGTGTGTTTAAGTGCGTGTAAGTGCGTGTAAGTGCGTGTAAGTGCGTATAAGTACGTGTAAGTGCGTGTAAGTGCGTGTAGGAGCCTGTTACTACGTGTAGCTTTGTGTAAGTACGTGTAAGTGCACATAAGTGCATATAAGTACGTGTAAGTGCAAGTAACTGCGTGTAAGTACGTGTAAGTGCGTGTAAGTGCGTGTAGGAGCCTGTTACTACGTGTAGCTTTGTGTAAGTACGTGTAAGTGCACATAAGTGCATATAAGTACGTGTAAGTGCAAGTAACTGCGTGTAAGTACGTGTAAGTGCGTGTAAGTGCATGTAAGTGTGTTTAAGTGCGTGTAAGTGCGTATAAGTACTTGTAACTGCGTGTAAGTGCATGTAAGTGCGTGTAAGTGCGTGTAAGTGTGTGTAAGTGCGTGTACGTGTGCGTAAGTATCTGTAAGTACGTGTAAGTGCGTGTAAGTGTGTGTAAGTACGTGTAAGTACGTGTAAGTGCGTGCAAGTGCGTGTAAGTGCGTGCAAGTGTGTGTAAGTCCTCGTAAGTGCATGTAAGTACGTGTAAGTGCGTGTAAGTGCGTGTAAGTGCGTGTAAGTACGTGTAAGTGCGTGTAAGTGCATGTAAGTGTGTTTAAGTGCGTGTAAGTGCGTATAAGTACTTGTAACTGCGTGTAAGTGCATGTAAGTGCGTGTAAGTGCGTGTAAGTGTGTGTAAGTGCGTGTAAGTACGTGCAAGTGCGTGTAACTGCGTGTAAGTGCGTGTAAGTGCATGTAAGTACATATAAGTGCGTGTAAGTGCGTGTAAGTACGTGTAACTGCTTGTAAGTGTGTGTACGTACGTGTAAGTGCCTATAACTATGTGTAAGTATGTGTAACTGCGTGTAATTGTGTGTAAGTAGGTGTAAGTACGTGTAAGTACGTATAACTGTGTGTCAGTTTGTGTAAGTATGTGTAAGTGTGTGTAAGTACAATTAACTGTTTGTAAGTACGTGTAAGTACGTGTAAGTACGTGTAAGTGTGTGTAAGTGCATGTAAGTGTGTGTAAGTACTTGTAAGTGTGTGTAAGGGCATGTAAGTCTGTGTAAGTGTGTATACGTACGTGTAAGTGTGTGTAAGTGCATGTAAGTGTGTGTAAGTGCTTGTAAGTGTGTGTACATACGAGTAAGCATGTGTAAGTGCGAGTAAGCATGTGTAAGTGTGTGTAACTGCGTGTAAGTGCGTGAAAGTACGTGTAAATGCGTGTAACTACGTGTACGTATGTGTAAGTGTGAGTAAATGTGTGTAAGTGGATGTGAGTCCGTGTTAGTGCGTGTAAGTGCGTTAAAGTCCGTGTAAGTGTGTGTAAGTATGTATAAGTGTGTGTAGGTACGTGTAAGTGCGTGTAAGTACACGTAAGTGCGTGTAAGTGCATGTAAGTACGTGTAAGTATGTGTAAGTGCGTGTAAGTGCGTGTAAGTGTGTGTAAGTACATGAAAGTATGTGTAAGTATATGTAAGTGTGTGTAAGTACGTGTAAGTGTGTGTAAGTGTGGGTAAGTGTGCGTAACTGCGTGTAAGTGCGTGTAAGTGCGGGTAAGTGCGTATACGACTGCGTAAGTGTATGTAAGTGCGTGTAAGTGTGTGTAAGTGCATGTAAGTGCGTGTAAGTGCATGTAAGTACGTGTAAGGACGTGTAAGTGCGTGTAACTGTGTCTAAGTGAGTGTAAGTGTGTGTAAGTGCGTGCAAGTGCTTGTAAGTGCATGTAAGTGCGTATAAATGCATGTAAGTGCGTGTAACTACGTGTAAGTGCGTGTAACTGTGTGCTCATGTGTGTAAGTACGTGTAAGAGCGTATAACTGAGTGTAAGTGCGTGTAAGTGTGTGTAAGTGCGTATAAGTGCGTGTAAGTACGTGTAAGTGCGTGTAAGTAAGTTCAAGTATTTGTAAGTGCATGTAAGTTTGTGTAAGTCCGTGTAAGTGCGTGTAAGTGCGTGTAAGTACGTGTAAGTGCATGTAAGTGTGCGCAAGTATGTATAAGTGCGTGTAAGTACGTGTAAGTGTGCGTAAGTGTGTATAAGTACATGTAAGTGCGTATAAGTGCGTGTAAGTGCGTGTAAGTGCATGTAAGTGTGTGTAAGTGTGTGTAAGTGTGTGTAAGTGTGTGTAAGTGCGTGTAAGTGCGTAAGTGGGTGTAAGTGCGTGCAAGTGCATGTAAGTGCATATAACTGCATGTAAGTGTGTGTAAGTGCATGTAAGTGCGTATAAGTACATATAAGTGTGTGTTAGTGCATGTAAGTGTATGTAAGTACGTTTAAGTGCATGTAAATGCGAGTAAGTGTATATAAGTGCCCGTAAGTGCATGTAAGTGCATGTCAGTGCGTGTAAGTATGTGTAAGTGTGTACAAGTATGTACAAGTGTGTCTAAGTACGTGTAAGTACATGTAAGTGTGTGTAAGTGTGTGTAAGTGCGTGTAAGTGCGTACAAGTACGTGTAAGTGCGTGTAAGTGCATGTACGTGCGTGTAAGTGTGTGTAAGTTCATGAACGTGCGTATACGTGCATGTAAGTATGTGTAAGTGCGTGTAAGTACGTGCAAGTATGTGTAAGTGCGTGTAAGTGCGCGTAAGTACGCGTAAGTTTGCATAAGTACGTGTAAGTGCGTGTAAGTACACGTAAATGCGTACAAGTACGTGTAGGTGCGTGTAAGTACGTGTAAGTGTGTGTAAGGACATGTAAGTGCGTGTTAGTGCGTGTAAGTATGTGTAAGTGCGTTCAAGTGCGTGTAAGTGCGTGTAAGTGTGCGTAAGTGCGTATTAGTCCGTGTAAGTGCGGGTAAGTACGTGTAAGTGGGAGTAAGTGTGTGTAAGTACGTGTAAGTGTGTGTAAGTGTGTGTAAGTGCGTGTAAGTGCGTGTAAGTTCGTGTATGTGCATGTAAGTACGTGTAAGTGCGTGTAAGTATGTGTAAGTGTGTGTAAGTACGTGTAAGTGCGTGTAAGTGTGTGTAAGTGTGTGTAGGTATATGTAAGTGTGTGAAGGTGCGCATAAGTGCGTTTAAGTACGTGTAAGTGTGTGTAAGTGTGTGTAAGTACGTGTAAGTGTATGCAAGTGCATATACGTACGTGTAAGTGTGTGTAAGTATGTGTAAGTGCGTGTAAGGGCGTGTAAATGTGTGTTAGTGCGTGTAAGTGCGTGTTAGTGTGTGTAAGTGCGTGTACGTACGGGTAAGTACGGGTAAGTGCGTGTAAGTGCGTGCAAGTGTGTGTAAGTGCATGTAAGTGCGTGTAAGTGTATGTAATGCGCATAAGTGCGTGTCAGTGCGAGTAAGTGTGTGTAAGTGTGGGTAAGTGTGTGTAAGTGTGCGTAAGTGCGTGTAAGTGCGTGTAAGTATGCAAGTATGTGTAAGTGCGTGTACGTGCATGTTAGTGTGTATAAGTGCGTGTAAGTGCGTGTAAGTGCGTGTAAGTACGTGTAAGTGCGTGTAAGTGCGTATAAGTGTGTGTAAGTGCGTGTAAGTGCGTGTAAGTACGTGTAAGTATGTGTAAGTACGTGTAAGTGCGTGTAAGTATGGATAAGTGCGTGTATGTACGTATACGTGCGGGTAAGTGCGGATAAGTACGTGTAAGTGCATGTAAGTGTGTGTAAGTGCGTATAAGTGTGTTGAAGTGCATGTAAGTATGTGTAAGTACGTGTAAGTGTGTGTAAGTGTGCGTAAGTGCATGTAAGTGCGTGTAAATGCGTGTAAGTGTCTGTAAGTGCGTGTAAGTACGTGTAAGTATGTGTAAGTGCGTGTAAGTGCGTGTAAGTGCGTGTACGTGTGGGTAAGTGTGTGTAAGTGTGTGTAAGTGTGTGTAAGTGCGTATGAGTGCGTGTAAGTGCGTGTAAGTGTGTGTAAGTACGTGTAAGTACGTTTAAGTATGTGTAAGTGCGTGTTTGTGTGTGTAAGTGTGTGTAAGTACGCGTAAGTGCATTCAAGTGCCTGTAAGTACATGTAAGTGTGTATTAGTGCGCATAAGTGCATGTAAGTGCATATAAGTCCGTGTAAGTGCGTGCAAGTACATGTTAGGGCGTGTAAGTGCCTGTAAGTACGGGTAAGTGCTTGTAAGTCCATGTACCTGCAGGTAAGTGTGGGTAAGTAGGTGTAAGTGCGTGTAAGTGTGTCTAAGTGTGTGAAAATGCGTGTAAGTGCGTATAAGTGCATGAAAGTGCGTGTAAGTGCGTGTAAGTGTGTGTAAGTCCACGTAAGTGCATGTAAGTACGTGTAAGTGCGTGTAAGTGCGTGTAAGTACGTGTAAGTGCGTGTAAGTGCTTGTTAGCGTGTGTAAGTGCGTGTAAGTGCCCGTAAGTGTGTGTAAGTACGTGTAAGTGTGGATACGTATGTGTAAGTGCTTGTAAGTGCATATATGTGTGGATAAGTGCGTGGAAGTGTGTGTAAGTTTGTGTAAGTGTGTGTAAGTGCGTGTAAGTGCGTGTAAGTGTGTGTAAGTGCGTGTAAGTACGTGTAAGTGTGTGTAAGTGTGTGTAAGTGCATGTTAGTACGTGTAAGTGTGTGTTAGTAGGTGTAAGTACGTGTAAGTGGGTGTAAGTATGTGTAAGTATGTGTAAGTGCGTGTAAGTGCGTGGAAGCGTGTGTAAGTGTTTGTAAGTGCATGTAAGTGCGTATAAGTATGTGTAAGTACGTGTAAGTGCATGTAAGAGCCTGTTACTACGTATAACTGCGTGCAAGTACGTGTAAGTGCGTGTGAGTGCATATAAGTACGTTTAAGTGCGTGTAACTGCGTGTTAGTACGTGTAAGTGCGTGTAAGTGCATGTAAGTGCATTTAAGTGCGTGTAAGTGCGTATAAGTGTGTGTAAGTGCGTGTAAGTACGTGTAAGTATGTGCAAGTGCGTGTAACTACGTGTAAGTACGTGTAAGTGCGTGTAAGTGCATATAAGTTCATGTAAGTGCGTGTAAGTGCGTGTAAGTGCTTGTAAGTGTGTGTAAGTGTGTGTAAGTGCGTGTAAGTGCATGTTACTGTGTGTAAGTGCGTGTAACTGCGTATAAGTGTGTGTAAGTGCATGTTAGTTTGTGTAAGTGCGTATAAGTGTGTGTCAGTTTGTGTAAGTATGTGTAAGTGCGTGTAAGTACAATTAACTGCGTGTAGGTGCGTGTAAGTGCGTGTAAGTGTGTGTACATGCGGGTAAGTGTGTGTAAGTATGTGAAAGTGCGTGTGAGTGTGGATGAGTGTGTGTGAGTGCGGGTGAGTGCGTATAAGTGAAAACAACTGCGTATACGTGCGTGTAAGTGCAAGTAAATGGATGTAAATGTATGTAAGTGCGTGTAATTGCGCGCAAGTGTGTGTAAGTGCGTAGAAGTGCGTGCAAGTGTGTGTAAGTGCCTATAAGTGCATATACGTGTGTGTAAGTGTGTGTAAGTGCGTGTAAGTGCATGTAAGTGCGTGTAAGTATGTGTAAGTGCGTGTAAGTGCGTGTCATTGCGTGTAAGTACGTGTTAGTACATGTACGTGCATGTAAGTGTGTGTAAGTATGCGTAAGTGCGTGTAAGTGCATATAAGTACGTGTAAGTGCGTGCAAGTGTGTGTTAGAGCGTGTAAGTGTGTATAAGTATGGATAAGTGCGTGTAAGTCCGTGTACGTGCGGGAAAGTGTGGGTAAGTATGTGTAAGTGCGTATAGTGTGTCTAAGTGTGTGTAAGTGCGTGTAAGTGCGTGTAAGTGCGTGTAAGTGCGTGTAAGTGCGTGTAAGTGTGTGTAAGTGTGTGTAAGTCCACATAAGTGCATGTAAGTATGTGTGAGTGCGTGTAAGTGTGTGTAAGTACGTGTAAGTGTGTGTAAGTGCGTGTTAGTACGTGTAAGTGCGTGTAAGTGCGCGTAAGTGCGTGTAAGTGTGTGTAAGTGTAGATAAGTGCGTGGAAGTGCGTGTAAGTTTGTGTAAGTGTGTGTAAGTGCGTGTAAGTGCGTGTAAGTGCGTGTAAGTATGTTTAAGTGTGTATTAGTGTGTGTAAGTGCATGTTAGTATGTGTAAGTGCGTGTTAGTAGGTGTAAGTGCGTGTAAGTTCGTGTAAGTACGTGTAAGTACGTGTAAGTGTGTGCAAGTGCGTGTAACTATGTATAAGTGTGTGTAAGTGCGTGTAGGTGCGTGTAAGTGCGTGTAAGTGCGTATAAGTACGTGTAAGTGCATGTAAGATCCTGTTACTGCGTGTAGCTGCGTGTAAGTATGTGTAAGTGCGCATAAGTGCGTAGAAGCACATGTAAGTGCATGTAACTGTGTGTAAGTACGTGTAAGTGCGTGTAAGTGCATGTAAGTGTGTTTAAGTGCGTATAAGTACGTATAAGTACTTGTAACTGCGTGTAAGTGCATGTTAGTGCTTGTAAGTGCGTGTAAGTGTGTGTAAGTGCGTGTAACTACGTGCAAGTGCGTGCAAGTGCGTGTAACTGCGTGTAACTACGTGTAAGTGCGTGTAAGTGCATGTAAGTACGTGTAAGTACATGTAAGTGTGTGTAAGTGCTTGTAAGTGGGTGTAAGTGTGTGTACGTGCGTGTAAGTACGGGTAAGTGCGTATATGTACGCGTAAGTGTATGTAAGTGCGTGTAAGTGCGTGTAAGTGCATGTAAGTGCGTGTAAGTGCATGTAAGTATGTGCAAGTATGTGTAAGTGCGTGTAAGCATGTGCAAGTGTGTGTAAGTACGTGTAAGCGTGGATAACTGTGTATAAGTGAGTGTAAGTGCGTCTAAGTGCGTGCAAGTGCTTGTAAGTGTATGTAAGTGCGTGTAAGTGCGTGCTAGTGTGTGTCACTACATGTAAGTGCGTGTAACTGTGTGCACATGTGTGTAATTACGTGTAAGAGTGTATAATTGCGTGTAATTGCGTGTAAGTGTGTGTAAGTACGTGTAAGTGCGTATAAGTACGTGTAAGTGCGTGTAAGTGCGTGTAAGTATTTGTAAGTGCGTGTAAGTTTGTTTAAGTGCGTGTAAGTTTGTGTAAGTTTAGTTAACTGCGTGTAAGTACGTGTAAGTATGTGTAAGTGCGTGTAAGTGCATGTAAGTGTGTGCAAGTATGTCTAAGTACGTGTAAGTACGTATAAGTGTGTGTAAGTGCGTATAAGTACATGTAAGTGTGTACAAGTGTGTGTAAGTGTGTGTAAGTGCATGTAAGTGCGTCTAAGTGCGTATAAGTGTGTGTAAGTGTATGTAAGTGCGTAAGTGGGTGTAAGTACGTGTAAGTGCATGTATGTGCATATAACTGCATGTAAGTGCGTGTAAGTGCATGTAAGTGTGTGTAAGTGCGTGTAAGTACGTGTAAGTGCGTGTAAGCACGTGTAAGTATGTATAAGTGCATCTAAATACATGTAAGTGTGAGAATGCACGTGTAACTGCATGTAAGTGCGTGTAAGTGAGTGTAAGTGCATGTAAGTGCGTGTAAGTGTGCTTAACTTTGTGTAAGTGCGTATAAGTGCATGTAAGTGTGTGTAAGTATGTGTATATGCGTTTAAGTGCGTGTAAGTGCTTGTAAGTGCATGTGAGTATGTGTTAGTGCATGTAAGTGTGTGTAACAGCGTGAAAGTGTGTGTAACTGCATATTAGTGCGTGCAAGTGTGTGTACGTGCGTGTAAGTGCATGTAATTGAGTATAAGTGCGTGTTAGTGCATGTAAGTGTTTGGAAGTGCGTGTAAGTGCATGTAAGTGTGTCTAAGTGTGTGTAAGTACGCGTAAGTGCGTGTAAGAGTGTGTAACTACGTGTAAGTGCGTGTAAGTGCCAGTAAGTGTGTGTTCATGCGTACAAGTGCATGTAAGTGTGTGTAATTGCGTGTAAGGGCCTGTAAGTGCATGTAAGTGCGTGTAACTACGTGTAAGTGTGTGTAAGTGCGTGTGAGTGCATGTAATTGCCTGTAAGTGTGTGTAAGTACGTGTAAGTGTGTGTAAGGGGGTGTAACTGCGTGTAAGTACGTGTAAGTGTGTGTTACTGCATGTAAGTGCGTGTAACTGTGTGTAAGTGTGTATAAGTGCGTGTAAGTGCGTGTAAGTGCGTGTAAGTACGTATAAGTGCATGTAAGTGCGTGTAAGTATGTGTAAGTGCGTGTAATTGCGTATACGTGTTTGTAAGTGCGTGTAAGTACATGTAAGTGTGTGTAAGTGCCTGTAAGTTTGTGTAAGTGCGTGTAAGTGTGTGTAAGTGCAATTAACTGTGTGTAAGTGCATGTGAGTGCGTGTAAGTGCGTGTAAGTGCGTGTAAGTGCGTGTAAGTGCATATAAATACGTGTAAGTACGTTTAAGTACGTGTAAGTATGTGTAAGTGTGTGTAACTACGTGTAAGTAAGTGTAAGTACGTGTAAGTGCGTATTCGTGCGTGTAAGTGGGTGTAAGTGCGTGTAAGTGTAGGTAAGTAGGTGTAAGTGTGTGCAAGTATGTGTAAGTGTGTGTAAGTGTGTGTAAGTTTGTATTAGTACGTGTAAGTGCATTTAAGTATGTGTAAGTGTGTGTAAGTACATGTAAGTATGTGTAAGTGCGTGTAAGTGTGTATACGTGGGTGTAAGTGCATGTAAGTACGTGTAATTGCGTGTAAGTGCATGTAAGTGCATGTAAGTATGTGTAAGTGGGTATGAGTACGTGTAAGTTTGTGTAAGTGCATGTAAGTGCGTCTACGTGCATGTAAGTACGTGTAAGTGCATGTAAGTGTGTGTAAGTACATGTAAGTACGTGTAAGTGCGCATAACTGTGTGAAAGTGCATGTAAGTGCGTGTAAGTACGTGTAAGTACATGTAAGTGCGTGTAAGTGCATATAAGTGCTTGTACGTGTGTATAAGTATGTGTAAGTTTGTGTAAGTAAGTGTAACCGCGTGTAAGTGCGTGTAACTGTGTGTACGTATGTGTAAGTGTGTGTAAGTGCGTATAAGTACGTATAAGTAGGTGTAAGTGCGTGTAAGTACATGTAAGTGCATGTAAGTGTGTGTAAGTGCATGTAAGTTTTTGTATGTGTATGTAAGTACATGTAAGTGTGTGTAAGTGCGTTTTAGTTTGTGTAAGTACATGTAAGTGCGTGTAAGTGCAATTAACTTTGTGTTAGTGCGTATAAGCGTGTGTAAGTGCATGTAAGTACGTTTAAGTGCGTGTAACTGCGTGTAAGTACGTGTAAGTGCGTGTAAGTGCGTGTAAGTGCGTGTAAGTGCATGTAAGTGCATCTAAGTGCATTTAAGTGCGTGTAAGTGTGTTGAAAGTGTGTGTACCTGCGTATAAGTGCGTGTAAGGACGTGTAAGTGCGTGTTAGTATATGTAAGTACGTGTAAGTGCGTGTAAGTGAGTGTAAGTATGTGTAAATACGTAAAAGTATGTATAAGTAGGTGTAAGCATGTGTAAGTGTGTGTAACTGCGTGTAAGTGCGTGTATGTGTCGTGTAAGTGCGTGTGAGTATATGTTAGTGCGTGTAAGTACGTGTAAGTGCGTGTAACTACGTGTAAGTGCATGTAAGTACGTGTAAGTGCGTGTAAGTACGTGTAAGTGCGTACAAGTGTGTGTGAGTGCGTGTAAGTGCATGTAAGTTTGTGTAAGTGTGTGTAAGTGCGTGCAAGTGCATATAAGTGGGTGTAACTACGTGTAAGTGTGTGTAAGTGCCGGTAAGTGTGTGTTCATGCGTGTAAATGCATGTAAGTGCGTGTAAGTACGTGTAAGGGCCTGTAAGTGCGTATAAGTGTGTGTAATTGCGTGTAAGTGTGTGTAAGTGCTTGTAAGTGCGTATAAGTGCGTGTAAGTGTGTGTAAGTGCCTGTAAGTGTGTGTAAGTGCGTGAAAGTGCGTGTAAGTACGTGTAAGTGCGTGTAACTGTGTGCAAGTACGTGTAACTGTGTGTAAGTGTATATAAGTGTATGTAATTGCATGTAACTATGCGTAAGTGTGTGTTATTACGTGTAAGTGTTTGTAAGTGCATGTAAGTACGTGTAAGTGCGTGTAAGTTTGTGTAAGTGCATGTAAGTGCATGTAAGTGCAATTATCTGTATGTAAGTGCATGTAAGTGCGTATAAGTGCATGTAAGTTTGTGCAAGTTTATGTAAGTGTGTGTAAGTGTATGTAAGTGTGTGTAAGTATTTGTAAGTGCGTGTAAGTACATGTAAGTCCGTGTAAGTACACGTAAGTGCGTGTAAGTGCGTGTAAGTAAGTGTAAGCTCTTGTAAGTGCTTGTAAGTATGTGTATTGCGTGCAAGTACGTATAAGTATTTGTAAGTGCGTGGAAGTTTGTGTAAGTACATGCAAGTGCTTGTAATTGTGTGTAAGTGTCTGTAAGTGCCTGTAAGTGCGTGTAAGTATGTGTAAGTACATGTAAGTGCATATAAGTGCGTAAAACTGTGTCTGAGTGCGTGTAAGTGCTTATAAGTACGTGGAAGTATGTGTAAGTGCGTTTAAGTACGAGTCAGTGCGTGTAAGTGTATGTAAGTGCGTGTAAGTGCATATAAGTTCATGTAAGTGCGTGTAAGTGCATGTGAGTGCGTTTAAGTGCATGTAAGTACGTGTAAGAGCGTGTAAGTGTGTGTAAGTGCGTGTAAGTGGGTGTAAGTGTGTGTAAGTATGTGTAAGTTTCTGCAAGTGGGTGTAAGTACGTATAAGTGCATATCGGTGCATGTAAGTGCATGTAAGTGCGTGTAAGTGTGTGCAAGTGTGTGTAAGTACCTGTAAGTGCGTGTAACTGCGTGCCAGTACGTGAACATACGTCTAAGTGCTTGTAAGTGTGTGTAAGTGTGTGTAAGTGTGTGTAAGTGCTTGTAAGTACATATAAGTTCGTGTTAGTGCGTGTAAGTGCGTGTAACTGCGTGTAAGTGCGTGTAACTGTGTGTACGTCTGTGTAAGTACGTGTAAGTGCGTAGAAGTGCGTGATAGTGCATGTAAGTGCGTGTAAGTGCGTTTAAGTATGTGTATGTGTGTGTAAGTTTGTGTAAGTGTTTGGAAGTGCATGTAGGTATGTGTAAGTACGTGTAAGTGCGTGTAAGTACGTATATGTGCGTATAAGTGTGTGTAAGTGTGTGTAAGTGCATGTAAGTGTGTGTAAGTATGTAAGTGCATGTAAATGCGTGTATGTGCGTGTAAGTGCATGTAAGTGTGTGTAACTACGTGTAAGGGCGTGTAAGTGTATGTAAGTGTGTGCAAGTACGTGTAAGTACGGAAAAGTGCATGTAAGTAAGTGTAAGTGCATGTAAATTATTGTAAGTGCGTGTAAGTGCGTGAAAGTGCGTGTAAGTGCATGTAAGTGCATGTAAGGATTTGTAAGTACGTGTATGTGCACGTAAGTGCGTGTAACTGCATGCAAGTGTATGTAAGTTCTTTTAAGTGCTTGTTAGTGCGTGTAATTGCCTGTAAGTGCATACAAGTGTGTGTAAGTACGTGTAAGTATGGGTAAGTGAGTGTAAGTGCTTGTAAGTTTGTGTAAGTGTGTGTAAGTGTGTGTAAGTGCATGTAAGTGCGTGTAAGTGCTTGTAAGTGTGTATAAGTACATGTAAGATCATGTAAGTGTGTGTAAGTGCGTGTAAGTATGTGTGAGTGTGTGTAAGTGCGTGTAAGTGGGTGTAAGTACGTGTAAGTGTGTGTAAGTGCATGTAAATGTGTGTAAGAGTGTGTAAGTGCATACAAAATGCGTGCAAGTGCATGTAAGTACATGTAAGCACGTATAAGTGCTTATAACAACATGTTAGTGTGTGTAAGTGTATGTAAGATCGTCTAAGTACGTGTAAGTGCGTGTAAGTACGTGTAAGTACATGTAAGTATATGTAAGTGCGTGGAAGTGGGTGTAAGTTTGTCTAAGTGCGTGTAGGTGCTTGTAAGTGCGTGTAAGTGCGTCTAAGTACGTGTAAGAGCGTGTAAGTGCGTGTAAGTGCATGTATGTGCATGTAAGTGCATGTAAGTGCGTATAAGTGCGTGTAAGTACGTGTAAGTGCGTGTAAGTGCGTGTAAGTGTGTGTAAGTGTGTGTAAGTGCTTGTAAGTGCGTGTAAGTGAGTGTTAGTCCGTGTAAGTGCGTTTAACAGCATGAAAGTGCATGTAAGTACGTGTACGTGTATGTAAGTGCATATAAGTGCGTATAAGTGCGTGTAAATGCGTGTAAGTACGTGTAAGTGGGTGTAAGTGCGTGTAAGTACGTGTAAGTGTGTGTTAGTATGTGTAAGTGTTTGTAAGTGTGTGTAAGTAAGTGTAAGTGTGTGTAAGTGCGTGTAAGTTTGTGTAAGTGTGTGTAAGTGCGTGTAAGTGCAATTAACTATGTGTAAGTACGTGTAAGTGCGTGTAAGTATGTGTAAGTGCGTATAAATGCGTGTAAGTGTGTGCAAGTATGTATAAGTACGTGTAAGTGCGTGTAAGCATGTATAAGTGCATGTAAGTGTGTATAAGTGCGTGTAAGTACGTGTAAGTGCGTGTACGTGCGTGTAAGTACGTGTAAGTACATGTAACTGTGTGTAAGTATGCACAAGTGTGTGTAAGTGTGTGTAAGTACATTTCAGTGCGTATAAGTGCGTGTAAGTATGTGTAAGTATGTGCAAGTGTGTGTAATTACGTGCAATTGTTTGTGTAAGTTGGTGTAAGTGCCTGTAAGTTCGTGTAAGTGCATGGTAGTGTCTCCAAGTGCGTGTAAGTGCATGTAAGGGTGTGTAAGTGCACGTAAGTGTGTGTAAGTGCGTGGAAGTGCGTGTAAGTGCGTGCAAGTATGTGTAAGTTCTTCTATGTGCTTGTAAGTGCGTGTAATTGCGTGCAACTGCATATACGTGTGTGTAAATGCGTGTAAGTGTGTGTAAGTACGTATAAGTGCTTGCAAGTGCGTGTAAGTGTGTGTGAGTGCGTGTAAGTCCATGTAAGTGCGTATAAGTACATGTAAGTGCATGTAAGTACATGTAAGTCCGTGTACGTGCGTGTAAGTGCGTGTAAGTACTTTTAAGTGTGTGTAAGTGTCTATAAGTGCATGTAAATGCGTGTAAGTGCGTGTAAGTACTTGTAAGTGCGTGTAAGTGTGTGTAAGTACGTGTAAATACGTGTAAGTGCATGTAAGTGTGTGTAAGCATGTATAAGTAGGTGTAACTACGTGTTAGTGCGTGTAAGTACGTGGAAGTGCGTGTAAGTGCGTGTAAGTACGTGTAAGTGCGTGTAAGTATGTATAAGTGCGAGTGAGTATATGTAAGTGCGTGTAAGTGCATGTAAGTTTGTGTAAGTGCGTGTAAGTGCATGTAAGTGCATGTAAGTGCGTGTAAGTACATGTAAGAGCATGTAAGTACGTGTAAGTGCATGCAAGTGTATGTAAGTGCGTGTAAGTACATGTCAATGCGTATAAGTATGTGTAAGTGGGTGTAAGTGTGTGTAAGTATGTGTAAGTGTGTGCAAGTGCGTGTAAGTGCGTACGAGTGCGTATAAGTGCGTGTATGTGCGTGTAAGTGCGTGTAAGTGTGTGCAAGTGCGTGTAAGTACTTATAAGTATGTGTAACTCTGTGCAAGTACGTGTAAGTGTGTGTAAGTGCTTGTAAGTGCAGGTAAGTGTGTGTATATGCGTGTAAGTGCTTGTAAGTGCATGTCAGTTTGGTTAGTGCGTGTAAGTGCGTGTAACTATGTGTAAGTGCGTGTAACTGCGTATACGTGTATGTAAGTAAGTGTATGTGTGTATACGTACGTGTACGTGCGTGGAAGTGTGTGTTTGTGCGTGGAAGTGTGTATAAGTAGGTTTAAGTGTTTGTAAGTGCGTGTAAGTATGTGTAAGTGCGAGTAAGTATGTGTAAGTTTGTATAAGTGTTTGTAAGTGCGTGTAAGTGTAATTAGCTCTGTGTAATTGTGTGTAAGTGCGTGTAAGTGCGTGTAAGTGTGTGTAAGTGTGTGTAAGTGTGTTCAAGTATGTTTATGTGCGTGTAAGTGCATGTAAGTGCTTATAAGTGTGTGTAAGTGCGTATAAGTGTGTGTAAGTGCATGTAAGTGTGTGTAAGTGAGTGTAAGTGCGTGTAGGTGCATGTAAGTGCATGTATGTGTGTGTAAGTGCTTGTAAGTGCGTGTAAGTACCTGTAAGTGTGTCTAAGTACGTAAGTGCATGTAAGTACGTGTAGGTGCGTGTAACTTCATATAACTGCGTGTAACTGCGTATAAGTGCATGTAAGGGCGTGTAACTACGTGTAAGTACATGTAAGTGTGTGCAAGTATGTATAAGTGTGTGTAAGTGCATGTAAGTGCATGTAAGTGCGTGTTAGTACATGTAAGTGCTTGTAAGTGCGTTTAAGTGCATGAAAGTGTGTGTAAGTGCGTGTAAGAATGTGTAAGTGCATGTAACTGTGTGTAAGTGGATGAAAGTGCATGAAGTTCTTGTAAGTGCGTGTAAGTGCGTGTAAGTACGTGTAAGTGCGTGTAAGTGCGCATAAGTGTGTGTAAGTACGTGTAATTGTACGTAAGTGCATGTAAGTACGTGTAAGTGCGTGTAAGTTCTTGTAAGTGTGTGTAAGTGCGTGTAAGTGCGTGTAAGTACGTGTAAGTGTGTGTAAGTGTGTGTAAGTGCGTGTAAGTATGTGTAAGTATGTGTAAGTGCATGTAAGTACATGTAAGTACGTGTAAGCGTGTATAACTGCATGTTAGTGCATGTAAGTGTGTGTAAGTGTGTGTAATTACGTGTAAGTACGTGTAAGTATGTGTAAGTGCGTGTAAGTGTATGTAAGTGCGTGTAAGTGCGTGTAAGTTTGTCAAAGTGCGCGTAAGTGCATGTAAGTGCCTCTAAGTACATGCAAGTACATGTAACAGCGCATAAGTGCTTCGAAGTGCATGTAAGGGCCTGTAAGTGCATGTAAGTGCGTATAAGTACGTGTAAGAGCATGTAAGTGCGTGTAAGTATGGTAAGTATGTGTAAGTGCGTGTAAGTTTGTGTAAGTGCGTATAAGTGCGCATGAGTGAGTGTAAGTGTTTGCAAGTGCGTGTAAGTATGTGTAAGTGTGTGTAACTGTGTGCAAGTACGTATAAGTGCGTGTAAGTGCATCTAAGTGCGTCTATGTGTGTGTAAGTACGTGTAAGAGCTTGTAAGTGTGCGTAAATGTGTGTTTGTATGTGTAAGTGCATGTAACTGCGTGTAAGTGAGTGTAACTGCATGTACCTGTGTGTACGTGCATGTGAGTGTGTATAAGTACGTGTAAGTGCGTGTAAGTTTGCGTAAGTATGTGGAAGTGTGTGTAAGTACGTGTAATTATTTGTAAGTACGTGTAAGTATGTGTAAGTGCGTGTAAGTGCGTGTAAGTTTGTGTAAGTACGTGTAAGTGTGTGTAAGTGCAGTTAACTGCGTGCGAGTGTGGGTATGTGCGTGTAAGTACGTGTATGTATGTCTAAGTGCGTGTAAGTGCGTGTAAGTGCGTGCAAGTACGTGTAAGTGCGTGTAAGTGTGTGTATGCATAGATAAGTGCGTGTAAGTGCGTGCAAGTACGTGTAAGTGCATGTAAGTGCATGTAAGTGTGCGTAAGTGTGTGTACGGGCGTGTAAGTGCGTGTAAGTGTGTGTAAGTGCGTGTAAGTGTATGTAAGTAAGGATGTGCATGTAAGTGCGTGTAAGTGCGTGTAACTGCGTATAACTGTGTGTAACTGCGTGTAAAAGTGTGTAAGTGTGTCTGTGCCTGTAAGTATGTGTAAGTACGTGCAAGTACGTGTAAGTGTGTGTATGTGCGTGTAAGTGCATGTAAGTACGTGAAAGTGCGTGTAAGTGCGTGTAAGTGCGTGTAAGTGTGTGTAAGTGTGTGTAAGTATGTGTAAGTACGTGTAACTGTGTGTAAGTTGGTGTAAGTGCATGTAAGTTCTTGTAAGTGTGTGTAAGTGTGTGTAAGTACGTGTAAGTGCGTGTAAGTGTATGTAAGTACGTGTAAGTGCATGTTAGTGCGTGTAAGTGCGTTTAAGTGCATTTAAGTGCGTGTAAGTGCATGTAAGTGCGTGTACGTGTTTGTATGTATGTGTAAGTCCGTACAAGTGCGTGCAAGTGCGTGTAAGTGCGTGCATGTGCATGTAAGTACGTGTAAGTATGTGGAATACTGTGTAAGTAGGTGTAAGTGCGTGTAAGTGCCTGTAAGTGTGTATAAGTGCGTATAAGTACACGTAAGTGTGTGTAAGTGCGTGTAAGTGCGTATAAGTACGTACAAGTGCGTATAAGTGTGTGTAAGTGCATGTAAGTGCGTGTAAGTGCGTGTAAGTGAGTCTAAGTACGTGTAACTACGTGTAACTATGTGTAACAGCATGTAAGTGCATGTAAGTGCGTGTAGGTTCTTGTAAGTGCTTGTAAGTGCATATAATTGTGTTAAAGTGCGTATAAGTGCGTGTAACTGCAAGTGCATGTAAGTGCAAGTAAGTGCTTGTAAGAACGTGTAAATCCGTTTAAGTGCGTGTAAGAACGTGTAAGTGCTTGTAAGTTCGTGTAAGTGTGTGTAAGTGCGTGTAAGTGCGTGTAAGTGCGTGTAAGTGTGTGTATGTATGCGTAAGTGCGTATAAGTGCGTTTAAGTGTGTGCAAGTACGTATTCGTGCATATAAGTGCGTGTAAGTGCATGTAAGTGCGTGTAAGTGCGTGTTAGTAGGTGTAAGTGTGTAACCACGTGTAAGTGCCTCTTCGTGCGTATCAGTGCGTGTAAGTGCGTGTAAGTGTGTGTAAGTGCATGTAAGTACGTGTAAGTGTGTGTAGGTGTGTGTAACTGCATGTAACTGGTTGTAAGTGCGTGTAAGTGTGTGTAAGTGTGTATAAGTGCATATAAGTGCGTGTAAGTGCATGTAGTTGTGAGTAAGTGCGTGTAAGTGTGTGTAAGTATGTGTAAGTGTGTGTAAGTGCGTGTAAGTGCGTGTAAGTGCATGTAAGTACGTGTAAGTACGTGTTTGTGCGTGTAAGTATGTGTAAGTGTGTGTAAGTGCGTGTAAGTGCGTATAAGTGCGTGTAAGTGCATGTAAGTGTATGTAAGTACATGTAAGTGTGTGTAAGTGCGTGTAAGTACGTGGAGGTGGGTATAAGTACGTGTAAGTGCGTGTGAGTATGTGTAAGTGCCTGTAAGTACGTGTAAGTGCATGTAAGTGTGTGCAAGTGCGTGTAAGTGCCTGTAAGTATGTAGAAGTGTGTGTAAACACATGTATGTGTGTGTAAACACATGTATGTGTGTGTAAGTGCGTGTAAGTACGTGTAGGTGGGTATAAGTGCATGTAAGTGCGTGTAAGTGTGTGTCAGTGAGTGTAAGTATGTGTAAGTGTATGTAAGTATGTGTAGGTGTGTTTAAGTGTATGTAAGTGCATGTAAGTGCGTGTAAGTGCGCGTAACTACATGTAAGTACATGTAAGTGCGTGAAAGTGTGTGTAACTACATGTAAGTGCGTCTAACTGCGTGTAAGTGTGTGTAAGTGCGTGCAAGTGCGTGTAAGGGTGTGTAAGTGCGTGTGAGTGCATATAAGTGTATGTAACTGTGTGTAAGTACATGTAAGTATTTGGAAGTACGTGTAAGCACGTGTAAGTACGCGTACGTGCGTGGAAATTTGTCTAAGTGTGTGTAAGTGCATGAAAGTGCAATTAACTGCATGTAAGTGCGTGTAAGTGCGTATAAGTGTGTATAAGTGTATGCAAGTGAGTGTAAGTATGTGTAAGTGCGTGCAAGTGCGTGTAAGTACGTGTAAGTGCGTGCAAGTGCGTGTAAGTGGCTATAAGTGCGTGTAAGTGTCTCTAAGTGCGTGTAAGTACGTGTAAGTGTATGTAAGTGCGTGTAAGTGCGTGTACGTGCACGTAAGTGCGTGTAAGTGTGTGTAAGTGCATGTAAGTGTGTTTAAGTGCGTGTAAGTGCGTATAAGTACTTGTAACTGCGTGTAAGTGCATGTAAGTGCGTGTAAGTGCGTGTAAGTGTGTGTAAGTGCGTGTACTTGTGCGTAAGTATCTGTAAGTACGTGTAAGTGCATGTAAGTGTGTGTAAGTGCGTATAAGTGCATATACGTGTGTGTAAGTGTGTGTAAGTGTGCGTAAGTACGTGTAAGTATGTGTAAGTGCGTGTAAGTGTGTGTCAGTGCGTGAAAGTACGTGTTAGTACGTGTACGTGCATGTAAGTGTGTGTAAGTGCGCGGAAGTGCGTGTAAGTGCATACAAGTGCGTGTAAGTGCGTGCAAGTGCGTGTAAGGGCGTTTAAGTGCGTGTAAGTACAGGTAAGTGCGTGTAAGTCCATGTACGTGCGGGTAAGTGTGGGTAATTACGTGTAAGTGTGTGTTAGTGTGTCTAAGTGTGTGTAAGTGCGTGTAAGTGCGTGAAAGTGCGTGTAAGTGC
>SZWC01001642.1:209654-272822 GCA_023375785.1 Penium margaritaceum
TAAGTGCATGTAAGTGCGTGTAAGTGTGTGTCAGTGAGTGTAAGTATGTGTAAGTGTATGTAAGTATGTGTAGGTGTGTTTAAGTGTATGTAAGTGCATGTAAGTGCGTGTAAGTGCGCGTAACTACATGTAAGTACATGTAAGTGCGTGAAAGTGTGTGTAACTACATGTAAGTGCGTCTAACTGCGTGTAAGTGTGTGTAAGTGCGTGCAAGTGCGTGTAAGGGTGTGTAAGTGCGTGTGAGTGCATATAAGTGTATGTAACTGTGTGTAAGTACATGTAAGTATTTGGAAGTACGTGTAAGCACGTGTAAGTACGCGTACGTGCGTGGAAATTTGTCTAAGTGTGTGTAAGTGCATGAAAGTGCAATTAACTGCATGTAAGTGCGTGTAAGTGCGTATAAGTGTGTATAAGTGTATGCAAGTGAGTGTAAGTATGTGTAAGTGCGTGCAAGTGCGTGTAAGTACGTGTAAGTGCGTGCAAGTGCGTGTAAGTGGCTATAAGTGCGTGTAAGTGTCTCTAAGTGCGTGTAAGTACGTGTAAGTGTATGTAAGTGCGTGTAAGTGCGTGTACGTGCACGTAAGTGCGTGTAAGTGTGTGTAAGTGCATGTAAGTATTTGTAAGTGCGTATAAGTACGTGAAAGTGTGTGTAAGTGCGTATACGTTTGTGTTAGTGTGTGTAAGTACGTGTAAGTGCAATTAACTACGTGTTAGTACGTATCAATGCGTGTAAGTGCGTGTAAGTGCGTGTAAGTGCGTGTAAGTGGCTATAAGTGCGTGTAAGTGTCTCTAAGTGCGTGTAAGTACGTGTAAGTGTATGTAAGTGCGTGTAAGTGCGTGTACGTGCACGTAAGTGCGTGTAAGTGTGTGTAAGTGCATGTAAGTATTTGTAAGTGCGTATAAGTACGTGAAAGTGTGTGTAAGTGCGTATACGTTTGTGTTAGTGTGTGTAAGTACGTGTAAGTGCAATTAACTACGTGTTAGTACGTATCAATGCGTGTAAGTGCGTGTAAGTGCGTGTAAGTGCGTGTAAGTACGTGTAAGTACGTGTGAGTACGTGTAACTGCATTTAAGTGCGTGTAAATACGTGTATGTGTAAGTGTATGTGAGTGTGTGTAAGTGTGTGCAAGTATGTGTAAGTGCGTGTAAGTGTGTGTAGGTGCGTGTAAGTGCGTGTAAGTACGTGTAAGCTTGTGTGAGTGTGTGTAAGAGCGTGTAAGTACGTGTAAGTGCGTGTAAGTATGTGTAAGTACGTTTAAGTGCGTGTAAGTGCGTGTAAGTGCGTGTTAGTTCGTGTAAGTGTGTGTAAGTGCGTGTAAGTGGGTGTAAGTGCGTGTAAGTGCGTGTAAGTGCGTGTAAGTGCGTGTAAGTGCGTAAACGTGCGTGTGTGTGTGTGTGTAAGTGTGTGTAAGTGCGTGTTAGTGTGAGTAAGTATGTGTAAGTGCATATAAGTGTGTGTAAATGCGTGTAAGTGTGTGTAAGTGCATGTAAGTGCATGTAAGTGTTTGTAAGTGCGTGCAAGTACTTGTAAGTGCACGTAAGTGTGTGTAAGTTTGTGTAAGTGTGTGTAAGTACGTGTAAGTGCAATTAACTACGTGTAAGTATGTATACGTGCGTGCAAGTGTGTGTAACTGCCTGTAAGTGCGTGTAAGTACGTATAAGTACATGTAACTGCGTGTAACAGTGTGTGAGTGCGTGTAAGTGTGTGTAAGTATGTGTAAGTGCGTGTAAGTGCGTGTAAGTGCGTGTAAGTATTTATACGTGTGTGTAAGTGCGTGTAAGTATGTGTAAGTGTGTGTTAGTGTGTGTAAGTGCGTGTAAGTGCGTGTTAGTGGGTGTACGTGTGTGTAAGTGCGTGTAAGTGCGAGGAATTGCATGTAAGTACGTGTAAGTGCGTATAAGTGCGTGTAGGTGCGCATAAGTGCGTGTAAGTACACGTAACTGCGTGTAAGTGCTTGTAAATGTGTGTAAGTATGTGTTAGTATGTGTAAGTGCCTTTAAGTGCATATAAGTGCGTGTAAGTACATGTAACTGCGTATAAGTGTATGTAAGTGTGTGTATGTGCATGTAAGTGCGTGTAAGTGCGTGAAAGTACGTGTAAGTATGTGTTAGTACGTGTAAATACGTGTAAGTGCGTGTAAGTGCGTGTCAGTACGTGTAAGTATGTGTAGGTGGATATAAATAAGTGTAAGTGCGTGTAAGTGCATGTCAGTGTGTGTAAGTACGTGTAAGTATGTGTAAGTGTGTGTAAGTGTGTTTAAGTGTGTGTTACTGCATGTAAGTACGTGTAAGTGCGTGTAACTCCATGTAATTGCGTGTAAGTGCGTATACGTGCATGTATGTGCGTGTAACTACCTGTAAGTGCGTGTAACTAGTTGTAAGTGTATGTAAGTACGTGTAAGTATGTGTAAGTGCATGGAAGTGCGTGTAAGTGCGTGTAAGTGCATGTAAGTGCGTGTAAGTGCATGTAAGTGTTTGTAAGTGCATCTGAGCACGTGTAAGTGCGCATAAGTGCGTGTAAGTTCGTGCAAGTACGTGTAAGTCCGTGTAAGTACAATCAATTGCATGTTAAGTGCGTATAAGTACGTGTAAGTGTATGTAAGTGCGTATAACTGTGTATAAGTGTGTGCAGGTGAGTTTAAGTACGTGTTAGTACGTGTAAGTGCGTGTAAGTACGTGTAAGTATGTGTAAGTGTGTGCAAGTGTGTGTAAGTGCGTATAAGTGCGTGTAAGTGCGTATAAGTGCGTGTAAAAGCATGTAAGTGCGTGTAAGTGCGTGTAAGTGCGCGTAAGTGCATGTAAGTGTTTGTGAGTGCGTGTAAGTACGTGTAAGTGCGTGTAAGTTTGTGTAAGTGCGTGTAAGTGCGTGTAAGTGCAATTAACTACGTGTAAGTGTGTAGAAGTGCGTGTAAGTGCGTGTTAGTGCGTGTAAATGCGTGTAAGTGTGTGTAAGTATGTGTAAGTGTGTGTAACCGCGTGTAAGTGCGTGTAAGTGCGTGTAAGTGCGTGTAAGTGCATGAGAGTGTGTGTAAGTGAGTACAAGTACGTGTAAGTGTGTGTAAGTGTGTGTAAGTACGTGTAAGTGCGTGTAAGTACATGTAAGTTTGTGTAAGTGCGTGTAAGTACGTGTAAGTGTGTGTAAGTGCGTGTAAGCGTGTGTAAGTGTGCGTGAGTACGTGTAAGTGTGTGTAAGTGCATATAAGTGTTTGTAAGTGCGTGTAAGTATGTGTAAGTGCGTGTAAGGGCGTGTAAGTTTGTGTAAGTGTGTGTAAGTGCACGTAAGTGCATGTATGTACAATTAACTATGTGTAAGTACGTGTAAGTGCGTGTAAGTACGTGTTTGTATGTATAAGTAGGTATAAGTGCGTGTAACTACGTGTGAGTGTGTGTAAGTGCGTGTAAGTGCGTGTAAGTGCATGTGAGTGTGTGTAAGTGTGTGCAAGTATATGTAAGTGCGTGTAAGTGTGTGTAAGTGTCTGTAAGTACGTGTAAGTACATGTAAGTGCATGTAGGTGCGTGCAAGTGTGTGCAAGTACGTGTTAGTGTATGTAAGTGAGTATAAGTACGTGTAAGTGGGTGTACGTACATGTAATTGCATGTAAGTGCCTGTAAGTGCGTGTACGTGCGTATAAGTATGTGTAAGTATGTGTAAGTGCGTATAAGTATGTATTAGTGTGTGTAAGTATGTGTAAGTACGTGTAAGTGCGTATAAGTGTGTGTAAGTGCGTGTAAGTGCGTGTAAGTGCGTGTAAGCGTGTGTAAGTGTGTGTAAATGTGTATAAGTGCGTGTAATTGCGTGTAGGCATGTGTAAGTGCGTGTAACTTTGCGTAAGTGTATATAAGTATGTGTAAGTACGTGTAAGTGTATGTAAGTACGTGTAAGTGCGTGTAAGTGCGTGTAGGTGCGTGTAAGTGCATGTAAGTGCGTGTAAGTGCGTGCAAGTACGTGAAAGTGCTTAGAAGTGTGTGTGAGTGTGTGTAAGTGCATCTCAGTGTGTTTAAGTGCATGTAATTGTGTGTAAGTGTATGTAAGTGCGTGTAAGTGCATGTTAGTGTGTGTAACTACGTGTAAGTGCCTATACATGCTGGTAAGTGCGTGTAAGTGCATTTAAGTGCGTATAAGTGTGTGTAAGTGCGTATAATTACGTGTAAGTGCGTGTAAGTGCATGTAAGTGCATGTAACTACGTGTAAGTTGGTGTAACTGTGTGTAATTATGTGTACGTGTATGTAAGTGCGTGTAAGTACATGTAAGTGTGTGTAAGTGTGTGTAAGTGCGTGTAAGTGCGTGTAAGTGTGTATAATTACGTGTTATTGTGTATAAGTGTTTATAAGTACGTATAAGTATGTGTAAGTGCGTGTAAGTGCGTAAATGTTTGTGTAAGTGCGTGTTAGTGTGTGTAAATACCATTAATTGTGTGTAAGTGCGTGTAAGAACGTGTAAGTGTGTGCCAGTGCATATAAGTGCGTGTAAGTATGTGTAAGTGCGTGTAAGCCTGTGTAAGTGCATATTTGTACGTATAAGTGCGTGGAATTGCATGTAAGTGCGTGTAAGTGTGTGTAAGTGTGTGTACGTACATGTAAGTTCCTGTGAGTGGGTGTAAGTGCCTGTAAGTACGTACAAGTACGTGTAAGTGCAAGTAAGTGTGTGTAACTGCGTGTAACTGTGTATAAGTATGTGTAAGTACGTGTAAGTGTATGTAAGTGCGTATAAGTGCGTGTAAGTGCATGTAACTGCGTGTAAGTACGTGTAAGGGTATGTAAGTACGTGTAAATGTGTGTAAGTACGTGTAAGTGCGTGTAAGTATGTGTAAGTATGTGTAAGTGTGTGTAAGTGCGTGTAAGTGTGTATAAGTGTGTGTAAGTGCGTTTAAGTGTGTTTAAGTGCGTGTAAGTACATGTAAGTGTGTGTAAGTGTATGTAAGTGTGTGTAAGTGCATGTAAGTACGTATAAGTGGATATAAGTACGTATAAGTGCGTGTAAGTGCGTGTAAGTGCGTATAAGTGCGTGTACGTACGTGTAAATGTGTATAAGTGCGTGTAAGTGTGTGTAATCGGTATAAGTATGTGTAAGTATGTGTAAGTGCGTGTAAGTGCATGTAAGTGCATGTTAGTGCGAGTAAGTGCGTGTAAGTGCGTGTAAGTGCGTATTCATGCATATAAGTGCATGTAAGTGCGTGTAAGTGCGTGTAAGTACGTGTAAGTACATGTAAGTGTGTATAACTGCGTGTTACTATGTATAAGTACGTGTAAGTTTGTGTAAGTATGTGTAAGTACGTGTAAGTGCGTGTGAGTGCGTGTCAGTGTGTGTAATTGCGTGTAAGTATGTGTAAGTGCTTGTAACTGTATGTAATTGCGTGTAAGTGCGTGTATGTGCGTATAGGTGCGTATAAGTACGTGTAAGTGCATGTAACTGCGTGTAAGTACATGTGAGTATGTGTAAGTGTGTGTTAGTGTGTGTAAGTGCGTGTAAGTACGTCTAAGTACATGTAAGTATGTGTAAGTATGTGGAAGTGCATATAAGTGCATGTAAGTGCATGTAAGTTTGTGTAAGTGCATGTAAGTGCGTGTAAGTGCGTATAAGTACGTGTAAGTGGATCTAAGTGCGTGTAAGTGTGTAAAGTGCATGTAAGTGCGTGTAAGTACGTATAAGTGCGTGTAAGTGTGTGTAAAGGCGTGTAAGTGCGTGTAAGTACGTATAAGTGCGTGTAAGTACATGTCCGTTTTTGTAGGTACATGTAAGTGCGTGTAAGTGCGTGTAAAGACGTATAGGTGGGTATAAGACTTATACTATAAGTGCGTGTTTGTGCGTGTAAGTGCTTGTCAGTGTGTGTAAGTATGTGTAAGTATGTCTAAGCGCTTGTAAGTTTGTTTAAGTGTGTGTAAGTGCATGTAAGTGTGTGTAAGTGTGCGTAACTGAATGTAAGTGCGTGTAAGTGCGTGTAAGTGCATGTAACTATGTCTAAGTACGTGTAACTGCGTGTAAGTGTGTGTAAGTGCGTGTAAGTGCGTATAAGTGAGTGTAAGTGCGTATAAGTATGTATGAGTATGTGTAAGTGCATGTAAGTGCATGCAAGTGTTTGTAAGTACGTGTAAGTATGTGTAAGTTAACGTAAGTGCGTTTAAATTCGTGTAAGTGGGTGTAAAAGCGTGTAAGTGCAATTAACTGCATGTAAGTGTGTGTAAGTGTGTTTAACTGCGTGTAAGTGCGTATAAGTACATGTAAGTGTGTGCAAGTGAGTGTAAGTACGTGTACATGCGTGTAAGTGCGTGTAAGTACGTGTAAGTATGTGTAAGCTTGTAAGTGCGTGTAAGTGAGTATAAGTGTGTGTAAGTGCGTATAAGTGCGTGTAAGTACGTGTAAGTGCGTGTAAGTGCGTGTAAGTGCATGTAAATATTTGTAAGTACGTGTAAGTACGTGTAAGTATGTGTAAGTGCCTAAAAGTGCCTGTACGTTTGTGTACGTGGGTTTAAGTGCGTGTAAGTGCAATTAACTACGTGTAAGTGCATATAAGTGCGTGTAAGTGCCTGTAAGCGTGTGTAAGTGCATGTACGTACGTGTAAGTGTATGTGAGTGTGTGTAAGTGTGTGCAAGTGTGTGTAATTGCGTGTAAGTGTAGATAAGTACGTTTAAGTGCGTGTAAGTACTTGTAAGTTTGTGTAAGTGCGTTTAAGTGCGTGTAAGTATGTGTAAGTGCGAGTAAGTATGTGTAAGTGCTTGTAAGTGCGTATATGTGTGTGTTAGTGCGTGTTAGTGTGTGTTAGTGCAAGTAAGTGCGTGTAAGTGGGTGTAAGTACGTGTAAGTGCGTGTAAGTGCGTGTAAGTAAGTGTAAGCACATGTAAGTGTGTGTAAGTGCGTGTAAGTGCGTGTAAGTGCATATAACTAAGTGTAAGTGTGTATAAGTGCGTGTAAGTGCATGTTAGTGTGTATAAGTATGTGTAAGTGCATGTTAGTGTGTGTAAGTGCGTGTAAGTACGTGTAAGTGTGTGTAAGTGCGTGCAAGTGCATGTACGTGTTTGTAAGTGCTTGTAAGTATGTGTAAGTGCGTGTAAGTGCGTGTAAGTTCGGGTAAGTGCTTGCAAATGCGTGTAAGTGCAATTAACTACGTGCAAGTGCGTATAAGTGCATGTAAGTACGTGTAAGTACGTGTAAGTACGTGTAAGTACGTGTAAGTATGTGTAAGTGCGTGTAACTGTGTGTAAGTGCGTGTAAGTACGTGTAAGTGCGTGTAAGTGCATGTGAGTGTGTGCAAGTGCATGCAAGTGCGTGTAAGTACGTGTGAGTGTGTGTAAGTACGTGTAAGTGCATGTAAGTGCGTGTAAGTACGTGTAAGTGTGCGTAAGTGCGTGAAAGTGCGTGGAAGTGCGTGTAAGTACGTGTAAGTGCGTGTAAGTGCGTGTAAGTGTATAAAAGTACGTGTAAGTGCATGTAAGTGTATGTAAGTGCATGTAAGTGTGTGTTAAGTGCGTGTAAGTACGTGTAAGTGGGTGTAAGTGTGTGCAAGTATGTGTTAGTGCATGTAAGAACGTGTAAGTGAGTGTAAGTGTGGGTAAGTGCGTGTAGTTAAGTGTAAGTGCATGTAAGGACATGTAAGTGCGTGTAAGTGCATGTAAGTGCTTGTATGTGGTGTAAGTGTGTGTAAGTGAATGTAAGTGCGTGTAAGTGCGTGTAACTGCGTGTAAGTGTGTGTAAGTACGTATAAGTGCATGTAAGTGCGTGTAAGTGTGTGTAAGTGCGTGTACGTGCCTGTAAGTATGTGTAAGTATGTGTAATTGCGTGTAAGTGTCTGTAAGAGCGTGTAAGTATGTGTAAGTGCGTGTAAGTGCGTGTAAGTTTGTGTAAGTGCGTGTAAGTGTGTATAAGTGCAATTAACTGCATGTAAGTGCGTGGAAGTACGTGTATGTGTGTGTAAGGGCGTGTAAGTACGTGTAAGTATGTGTAAGTGAATGCAAGTGCGTGTAAGTACATGTAAGTGCGTGTAAGTACGTGTAAGTGTGTGTAAGTGTGGATTCGTGCGTACAAGTGCGTGTAAGTGCGTGTAAGTACGTGTAAGAATGTGTAAGTACGTGGAAGTGTGTAACTGTGTGACAAAGCGTGTAAGTGTGCGTAAGTGCGTGTAAGTGTGTGTAAGTGCAGGTAAGTGTGTGTAAGTGGGTATAAGTGCGTGTAAGTGCCTATAAGTATGTTTAAGAGCGTGTAAGTGGGTGTAACTGCGTGTAACTACGTATAAGAGCATGTAAGTGCATGTAAGTGTGTGTAAGTGCGTATAAGTGCATGTTAGTGCATGTAATTGCATGTAAGTACTTGCAAGTGTGTGTAAGTATGTGTAAGTGTGTGTACGTACGTGTAAGTGCGTGTAAGTACGTGTAAGTACGTGTAAGTACGTGTAAGTATGAATAAGTACGTGTAAGTACATGTAAGTGTGTGTAAGTGCGTGTAAGTGTGTACAAGTGCGTGTAAGTGCATGTAAGTGTGTGTAAGTGCATGTAAGAGTGTGAAAGTGTGTGTAAGTACGTGTAAGTGGGTATACGTGCATGTAAGTATGTGTAAGTGCATGTAAGTGCGTGTAAGTGTATGTGAGTGTGTGGAAGTGTGTGCAAGTGCGTGTGATTGCGTGTAAGTGTGTATAAGTGCGTGTAAGTGCGTGTAAGTACATGTAAGTTTGTGTAAGTGCGTGTATGTGTGTGTAAGTGGTTGTTAGTGTATGTAAGTGCAAGTGAGTGCGTGTAAGTTGGTGTAAGTACGTCTAAGTGCATGTGAGTGCGTGTAAGTAAGTTTAAGCACATGTAAGTGCGTATAAGTGCGTGTAAGTGTGTGTTAGTGTGTGTAAGTATGTATAAGTGCATGTTAGTGTGTGTAAGTGCGTGTAAGTATGTGTAAGTGTGTGTAAGTGCGTGTAAGTGCATGTAAGTGTTTGTAAGTGCGTGTAAGTATGTGTAAGTGCGTGTAAGTGCGTGTAAGTTTGGGTAAGTGCATGCAAATGCGTGTAAGTGCGTATAAGTGCGTGTAAGTGCGTGTAAGTACGTGTAAGTATACGTAAGTGCGTGTAACTATGTGTAAGTGCGTGTAAGTGCGTGTAAGTGCGTGTAAGTGCATGTGAGTGTGTGCAAGTGCATGCAAGTGCGTGTAAGTACGTGTAAGTGTATGTAAGTGTGTGTAAGTGCCTGTAAGTGCGTGTAAGTAGGTGTAACTCCGTGTAAGTGCATGTAAGTGCGTATAAGTGCATGTAAGTGCCTGTAAGTGTGTGTAAGTGCGTGTACGTGCGTGTAAGTGTGTGTAAGTATGTGTAATTGCGTGTAAGTATCTGTAAGTGCGTGTAAGTACGTGTAAGTGCGTGTAAGTGCGTGTAAGTTTGTGTAAGTACGTGTAAGTGTGTGTAAGTGCAATTAACTACATGTAAGTGCGTGGAAGTACGTGTAAGTGCGTGTAAGGGCGTGTAAGTACGTGTAAGTACGTGTAAGTGTGTGCAAGTGCGTGTAAGTACATGTAAGTGCGTGTAAGTGCGTGTAAGTATGTGTATGTGCGTATTCGTGCGTATAAGTGCATGTAAGTGCGTGTAAGTCCGTGTAAGTGTGTGTAAGTATGTGTAAGTGTGTAACTATGTGTAAGTGCGTGTAAGTGCGTGTAAGTTCGAATAAGTGTGTGTAAGTGCAGGTAAGTACGTGTAAGTGGGTATAAGTGTGTATAAGTTTGTATTAGTACGTGTGAGTGGGTATAAGTGTGTGTAACTGCGTGTAACTACGTATAAGTGCATGTAAGTGCATGTAAGTGTGTATAAGTGCGTATAAGTGCGTGAAAGTGCATGTTACTGCATGTAAGTATGTGTAAGTGTGTGTAAGTATGTGTAAGTATGTGTAAGTGTGTGTAAGTACGTGTAAGTACGTGTAAGTGTGTGTAAGTGCGTGTAAGTGTGTATAAGTGCATGTAAGTGCATGTAAGTGTGTGTAAGTGCATGTAAGTGTATGAAAATACGTGTAAGTATGTGTAAGTGGGTATAAGTGTATGTAAGTACATGTAAGTGCGTGTAAGTGCGTGTAAGTGCGTGTAAGTATGTTTGAGTGCGTGTAAGTGCGTGTAAGTGAGTGTAAATGCGTGAAAGTACGTGTAAGTATGTGTAAGTATATGGAACTGTGGATACGTTCGTGTAAGTGCATGTAAGTGCGTGTAAGTGCATGTCAGTGGGAGTAAGTGCATGTAAGTGCGTGTAAGTGCGTATTTGTGCATATAAGTGCGTGTAAGTGTGTGTAAGTGCGTATTAGTGCGTGTAAGTGCATGTAACTACGTGTAGGTGCGTGTAATTATGTGTAAGTATGTATTAGTGTGTATAAGTGCATGTAAGTATGTGTAAGTGCGTGTAAGTGCGTGTCTGTTCGTGTAAGTATGTGTAAGTGTGTGTAAGTGCATGTAAGTGCGAATAAGTGCGTGTAAGTACATGTAAGTGGGTCTAGGTGCGTGTAAGTACGTGTAAGTGCATGTAAGTGCGTATAGGTACGTATAAGTGCGTGTAAGTGTGTGTAAGTGCGTGTAAGTGTGTATAAGTACGTATAAGTGTGTGTAAGTACATGTATGTTTTTGTAGATACATGCAAGTCCGTATAAGTGCGTGTAAGTACGTGTAGGTGGATATCAGTGCGTGTAAGTACGTGTAAGTGCGTGTCAGTGTGTGTAAGTATGTGTAAGTGCGTATAAGTATATGTTAGTGTATTTAAGTGTGTGTAAGTGCATGTAAGTACGTGTAAGTATGCGTAACTGATTTTAAGTGCGTGTATGTACGTGTAAGTGCGTGTAAGTGCGTGTAACTACGTCTAAGTGCATGTAACTGTGTGTAAGTGTGCATAAGTGCGTGTAAGTGCGTGTAAGTGCGTGTAAGTGCGTGTAAGTATGTGTAAGTATTTGTATCTGCGTGTAAGTGCGTGTAAGTGCGTGTAAGTGCGTGTAAGTGCATGTGTGTGTGTAAGTGTGTCCAAGTGCGTATAAGTGGGTGTAAGTATGTGTAAGTGCGTGTAAGTGCGTGTAAGTACGTGTAAGTGCGTGTAAGTATGTGTAAGTGCGTGTAAGTGCTTGTTTGTGCGTATAAGTGCGTGTTAGTGTGTGTAAGTGCGTATAAGTGCGTGTAAGTGGGTATAAGTGTGTGGAAGTGTGTGTAAGTGCGTGTAAGTACGTGTAAGTGCATGTCAGTGTGTGTAAGTACGTGTAAGTACGTGTAAGTGCGTATAAGTGCGTGTAAGTACATGTAAGTGCGTGTAAGTGCGTGTTAGTGTTTGTAAGTATGTTAAAGTGTGTGTAAGTGTGTGTAAGTGCGTGTAAGTACGTGTAAGTGTGTGTAAGTGCGTCTAAGTGCATGTAAGTGTTTGTAAGTGCGTGTAAGTATGTGGAAGTATGTGTAAGTACGTGTAAGTTCGTGTAAGTTCGTGTAAGTTCGTGTAAGTGCGTGTAAGTATGTGTAAGTGCATGTAAGTGCGTGTAAGTACGTGTAAGTATGTGTAAGTGCATATAACTGCGTGTAAGTGCGTGAAAATATGTGTAAGTTCATGTGAGTATGTGTAAGTGCGTGCAAGTGAGTTTAAGTATGTGTAAGTGTGTGTAAGTGCGTGTATGTGCGTGTAAGTACGTGTAAGTGCGTGTAAGTGTATGTAAGTGCGTGTAAGTGCGTGTATGTGCGTGTAGGTATGTGTAAGTGCGTGTAAGTGCGTGTAAGTGTGTATAAGTGCGTGTAAGTCTATGTAAGTGTGTGTAAGTGCATGTAAGTGTGTATAAGTGCGTGTAAGTACGTATAAGTGGGTGAAAGTGCGTGTTAGTGCGTGTATGTAAAAGTAAGTGCGAATAAGTACGTGTAAGTATGTGTAAGTGCGTGTAAGTGTGTGTAACTGCGTGTAAGTGCGTGTAAGTGTGTGTAAGTGTGTGTAAGTGCGTGTAGGTGTGTGTAAGTGCATGTAAGTGCGTGTAAGTGTGTGTAAGTGCGTATAAACACGTGTAAGTGCGTGTAAGTGTGTGGAAGTGCATGTAAGTGTGAGTAAGTGCGTGTAAGAGCCTGTAAATGCGTATTCGTGCATATAAGTGCGTGTAAGTGCGTGTAAGTGCATGTATGTGCGTGTAAGTATGTGTAAGTATGTGACACTGCGTGTAAATATGTGTAGGTGCGTGTAAGTGTGTGTAAGTGTGTGTAACTTCGTGTAAGTATGTGTAAGTATTTGTAAGTATGTGTAAGTACGTGTAAGTGTGTGTAGGTATGTGTAAGTGCATGTAAGTGTGTGTAAGTGCGTGTAAGTATGTATAAGTGGGTCTAAGTGCGTGTAAGTGTCTGTAAGTGCGTGTAAGTATGTATAAGTGCGTGTAAGTGTGTGTAAGTGTGTGTAAGTGCATGTAAGTACATATACGTGTGTGTAAGTACATGTAAGTTTTTGTAGGTACATGTAAGTGCGTGTAAGTGCGTGTAAGTACGTGTAGGTGGGTATAAGTATGTGTAAGTACGTGTAAGTGCGTGTCAGTGTGTGTAAAAACGAGTAAGTGCGTGTAAGTATGTCTAAGTGTATTTAAGTGTGTGTAAGTGCATGTAAGTGCGTGTAAGTGTGCGTAACTCCATGTAAGTGCGTGTAAGTGCGTGTAAGTGTGTGTAAGTATGTGTAACTGCGTGTAAGTGTGTGTAAGTGCATGTAAGTGTTTGTAAGTACGTGTAAGTACGTGTAAGTGTTTGTAAGTACGTGTAAGTGCGCGTAATTGTGTGTAGATTCGTGTAAGTACGTGTAAGCGCAATTAACTGCGTGTAAGTGCGTGTAAGTGCGTGTAAGTGCGTGTAAGTGCATATTGGTGTGTGTAAGTGTGTGCAAGTGAGTGTTAGTACGTGTAATTACGTGTAAGTGTGTGTAAGTACGTGTATGTGCGTGTAAGTGCGTGTAAGTGCGTGTAAGTGCATGTTAGTGTTTGTAAGTGCGTGTACGTACGTGTATGTGCGTATAAGTCCCTGTACGTGCATTTAAGTGCGTGTAAGTGTGTGTAAGTACAATGAACTACGTGTAAGTGCATATAAGTGCGTGTAAGTGCGTGTAAGTATGTGTAAGTACGTGTAAGTATGTGTAAGTGCGTGTAACTGCGTGTAAGATGTGTAAGTACGTGTAAGTGCATGTGAGTGTGTGTAAGTGTGTGCATGTACGTGTATGTGCGTATAAGTGTGTGTAAGTGCGTGGAAGTGCGTGTAAGTATGTGTAAGTTTGTGTAAGTGTATGTAAGTACGTGTAAGTATGTATAAGTGCATGTAAGTACGTGTAAGTGCGTGTAAGTGCGTGTAAGTGCGTTTAAGTGCGTGCTAGTGCGTGTAAGTGTATGTAAGTGTGTATAAGTGGGTGTAAGTGCGTGTAAGTGCGTGTAAGTGCGTGCAAGTACGTATAAGTGCATGTAAGCGTGTGTAAGTGTGTGTAAGTGTGTGTAAGTGTATATAAGTGCGTATAAGTGCGTGTAAATGCGTGTAAGTACGTGTTAGTGTGTGTAAGTACGTGTAAGTGCGTGTAAGTGTGTGTAAGTGCGTGTAAGTACGTGTAAGTGTGTGTAAGTGCATGTAAGTGCATGTAAGTGTTTGAAAGTACGTGTAAGTACGTGTAAGTGCGTGTCAGTACGTGTAAGTTTGTGTAAGTGCGTGTAAATGCGTGTAAGTGCAATTAACTACGTGTAAGTGCGTATAAGTGCGTGTAAGTGCGTGTAAGTGCGTGTGAGTACGTGTAAATATGTGTAAGTGCGTGTTACTGCGTGTATGTACGTGTAAGTATGTGTAAGTGCGTGTAAGTACATGTGAGTGTGTGTAAGTATATGCAAGTGTGTGTAAGTATGTGTAAGTGTGTGTAAGTGTGTGTAAGTACGTGTAAGTGCGGGTAAGTGCGTGTAAGTGTGTGTAAGTGCATGTAAGTGCGTGTAAGTGTGTGTAAGTACGTGTAAGTGCATGTAAGTGCGTGTAAGTATGGGTAAGTTCGTGCAAGTACGTGTACGTGCGGGTAAGTGCGGGTGAGTACGTGTAATTGCGTGTAACTGCGTGTAAGTGCGTACAAGTGCGTGTAAGTGCGTTTAAGTGCGTGTAAGTACGTGTAAGTGTGTGTAAGTGCGTGTTAGCACATGTATGTAGGTGTAAGTGCGTGTAAGTGCATGTAAGTGCGTCTAAGTACGAGTAAATGCGTATAAGTGCGTGTAAGTACGTGTAAGTGCATGTAAGTACGGGTAAGTACGTGTAAGAGGGTGTAAGTGCGTGTAAGTGCATGTAAGTGGGTGTAAGTGTGTATAAGTGCGTGTACGTATGTGTAAGTGCGTGTAAGTGCACGTAAGTGCATGTACGTGCGTGTAAGTGCGTGTATGTGCGTATAAATGCGTGTAAGTGTGTGTAAGTACGTGTAAGTGCGTGTAAGTATGTGTAAGCATGTGTAAGTGTACATAAGTGAGTGTAAGTGTGGATAAGTGCGTGAAGGTGTGTGTAAGTGTATGTATGTGCGGATAAGTGTGTGTAAGTGCGTGTGAGTCCGTGTGAGTAGGTATGAGTGTGTGTGAGTGCGTGTAAATGAATGTACGTGAGTGTAAGTGCATGTGAGTGCATGTAGGTGCGTGTAAATGTGTGTAAGTGTATTTAAGTGTGTTTAAGTGTGTGTAAGTACGCGTAAGTGCGCGTAAGTGTATAAAAGTGCGTGTAAGTGTGTGTAAATGTGTGTACGTGTGTGTAAACACGTGTAAGTGTGTGTAAGTGTGTGTAAGTGCGTGTAAGTGCGTGTAAGTATGCGTAAGTGCGTGTCAGTGTTAGTAAGTGCGTGTAAGTACGTGTAAGTGTGTGTCAGTACGTGTAAGTACGTGTAAGTGTTTGTAAGGGCATGTAAGTGCGTGTAAGTATGGGTAAGTGTGTATAAGTGTGTGTACGTGCGGGTAAGTGTGGGTAAGTACGTGTGAGTGCGTGTAAGTGCGTGTAAGTATGTGTAAGTGCATGTAAGTGCGTGTAATGACATGTAAGTGCATGTTAGTGCGTGTAAGTGTGTGTAAGTGCGCGTAAGCTCATGTAAGTGCGTGTAAGGGCGTGTAAGTGCGTGTAAGTATGTGTAAGTGCGTGTAAGTGCGTGGATGTGTGTGTAAGTGCGTGGAAGTGCGTGGATGTACGTGTAAGTGCGTGTAAGTGCGTGTAAGAGTGGATAAGTGCGTGTAAGTGCGTGTATGTGCGGATAAGTACGTGTAAGTGCGTGTAAGTTCGTGTAAGTGTGAGTAAGTGCCTGTAAGTGCGTGTATGTGCGTGTAAGTACGTGTAAGTGTATGTAAGTACATGTAAGTGCGTGTAAGTAGGTGTTAGTGCGTGTTAGTACGTGTAAGTGCAGATAAGTGCGTGAAAGTACGTGTAAGTATGTGTAAGTGCGTGTTAGTGCATGTAAGCGTGTGTAAGTGTGTGTAAGTGCATGTAAGTGGGTGTAAGTGCATGGAAGTGCGTGTTAGTGCGTACAAGTACGTGTAAGTGTGCATAAGTGCGTGTAAGTGTGTGTAACTACGTGTAGCTGGATGTAAGTACGTGTAACTGCGTATAAGTGCGTAGAGGTACGTGTATGTGCATGTAACTGCGTGTAAGTACGTGTGAGTGCGTGTAAGTGCGTGTAAGTGTGTGTAAGTGCGTGTAAGTGCGTTTAAGTACGTATAAGTTTGTGTAAATGTGTGTAAGTGCAGGTAAGTATGTGTAAGTGCGTGTAAGTACGTGTAAGTGCGTGTAAGTGCGTGTAAGTGCGTGTAAGTGTGTTTTAGTGCATGGAAGTGTGTGTAAGTGGGTGTTGGTGTGTCTAAGTACGTGTAAGGGCATGTAAGTACGTATAAGTGCATGTAAGTGCGTGTAAGTACATGTAAGTGCGTATAAGTGCGTATAAGTGCATGTAAGTGCGTGTATGGGCGTGTAAGTGCGTGTTAGTGTGTGTAAGTGCATGTAAGTGTGTGTAAGTGCGTGTAAGTATGTGTAAGTGTGTGTAAGTACGTGTAAGTGCATGTAAGTATCTGTAAGTATGTGTAAGTATGTGTAAGAACGTGTAAGTGCGTGTAAGTTCATGTAAGTACGTGTAAATGCGTGTAAGTGCATTTATCTATGCGGAAGTGCATATAAGTTCGTGTAAGTGCATGGAAGTGTGTGTAAATACGTGTAAGTATGTGTAAGCACGTGTAACTGTGTGTAAGTGCATGTAATTACGTGTAAGTGTGTGTAAGTGCACGTGAGTGTGTGTAAGTGTGTGCAAGTGCGTGTAAGTACGTGTATGTGTATGTAAGTGTGTGTAAGTACGTGTGAGTGCGTGTAAGTGCGTGTAAGTACGTGTAAGTGCATGTAAGTGCGTGTAAGTACGGGTAAGTGCGTGTAAGTGCGTGTACGTGCGGGTAAGTGCGGGTTAGTACGTGTAATTGCGTGTAAGTGCGTGTAAGTGTGTATAAGTGCGAGTAAGTGCATGTAAGTGCGTGTAAGTACGTGTAAGTTTGTGTAAGTGCGCGTAAGTCCATGTACGAGTGTGTAAGTGCGTGTAAGTACGAGTAAGTGCATGTAAGTGCGTGTAAGTGTGTATACGTGCGTGTGAGTACGTGTAAGTGCACGTACGTATGACTAAGTGCGTGTAAGTGCGTGTAAGTGCGTGTAAGTGCGTGTAAGTGCGTGTAAGTATGTGTAAGTGCGAGTAAGTACGTGTAAGTGTGTGTAAGTGCGTATTTGTACATATACGTACGTGCAAGTACGTGCAAGTGCGTGTAACTATGTCTAAGTGCGTGTAAGTGCGTGTAAGTGCGTGTAAGTACGTGTACGTTCATGTAAGTATGTGTAAGTACATGTAAGTACATGTAAGAATGCAAGTGCATGTAAGTGTGTGTAAGTTCGTGTAAGTGCGTGTAAGTGCGTGTAAGTTCATGTAAGTACGTGTAAGTTTCTGTAAGTATAGCTAACTACGTGTAAGTGCGTGTAAGTGCGTGTAAGTGCGTGTAAGTGTGTGTAAGAGTACGTAAGTGCATGTAAGTGTGTGCAGGTATGTGTGCGTGTAACTATGTCTAAGTGGGTGTAAGTGCGTGTAAGTGCGTGTAAGTACGTGTACGTTCATGTAAGTACGTGTAAGTACATGTAAGTACATGTAAGAATGTAAGTGCATGTAAGTGTGTGTAAGTTCGTGTAAGTGCGTGTAAGTGCGTGTAAGTTCATGTAAGTACGTGTAAGTTTCTGTAAGTATAGCTAACTAAGTGTAAGTGCGTGTAAGTGCGTGTAAGTGCGTGTAAGTGTGTGTAAGAGTGCGTAAGTGCATGTAAGTGTGTGCAGGTATGTGTGCGTGTAAGTGCCTGTAAGTGCGTGTAAGTGCATATAAGTACGTGTAAGTGCGTGTAAGCGCGTGTAAGTGCGTCTAAGTACGTGTAAGTGCATGTGCGAGCATGTAAGTGCATGTAAATATGTGTAAGTACATGTAAGTACGTGTAACTGCGTGTAAGTGGATGTAAGTGTGTGCAAGTACGTGTAGGTGCGTGTAAGTGCATATAAGTGTATCTAAGTGCGTGTAAGTGCGTGTAAGTATGTGTAAGTGCGTGTAAGTGTGTGTAAGTATGTGTACATGTGTTTAGGTACGTGTAAGTGCGTGTAAGTGTATGTAAGTGCGTGTAAGTGTGTGTAAGTACATATAAGTACATGTAACTACGTGTAAGTGCGTGAAAGTGCGTGTAAGTGTATGTAAGTGCGTGTGAGTGCGTGTAAGTGTGTGTGTGTGTGTGTTTTTTAGTGTGTGTAACTGAGTGTAAGTGGGTGTAAATGCATGTAAGTTTTTGTAAGTGCGTGTAAGTGCATGTATGTATGTGTAAGTGTGTGTAAGTGCGCGTAAGTGTGTATGAGTGCATGTAAGTGTGTGTAAGTGTGTGTAAGTGCATGTAAGTGCATGTAAGTGCGTGTAAGTGTGTGTAAGTGCGTGTAAGTATGTGTAAGTACGTACAAGTGCATGCAAGTGCGCGTAAGTGTGTGGAAGTACGTGTAAGTGTGTGTAAGTGCGTGTAAGTGTGTGGAACAATGTGTAAGTATGTGTAAGTACGTGTGAGTGCGTGTAAGTGTGTGTAAGTATGTGTAAGCACTTGAAGTGCGTGTATGTGCGTGCAAGTACGTGTAACTGCGTGTAATTGCGTGTAAGTGCATGTAAATGCGTGTAAGTGCGTGTAAGTCCGTATAAGTGCGTACAAGTGCGTGTAAGTACGTGTAACTGCGTATAATTGCGTGTAAGTGCATGTAAGTTCATGTTTGTGCTTGTAAGTACATGTTATTGCGTGTAAGTATATATAAATGTGTGTAAGTACGTGTAAGTGTGTGTAAGTGCATGTAAGTGCTTGTAAGTATGTAAAAGTGCGTATAAGTGCCTGCAAGTGCGTGTAAGTGTGTGTATGTTGGTGAAAGTGCATGTAAGTGCATGTAAGTACGTGTAAGTGCATGGAAGTGCGTATAAGTGTGTGTAAGTATGTGTAAGTGTTTGTAAGTGCGTGTAAGTGCGCACAAGTGTTTGTAAGTACGTGTAAGTGTGAGTAAGTGCGTGTAAGTGTGTGTAAATGTGTGTAAGTGCGTGTAAGTGCGTATTCGTACGTAAAAGTGTGTGTAAGTGCCTATAAGTGCTTGTAAGTACGTGTAACTACGTGTAAGTGTGTGTACGTCCTATTAAGTGTGTGTAAGTGCGTCTAAGTATGTGGAACTGCATGTAAGTGCGTGTAAGTGCGTATAAATACGTGTAAGTGCGTGTAAGTACGTATAAGTATGTGTAACTGTGTGTAACTGCGTGTAAATATGTGTAAGTACGGGTAAGTGCGTAATCGTTCATGTAAGTGCGTGTAAGTGCGTGTAAGTGTAGGTAAGTACGTGTAAGTGTGTGTAAGTGTGTGTAAGTTTGTATAAGTACGTGTAAGTGCGTTTAAGTGTGTGTAAGTGTGTGTAAGTACGCGTAAGTACGTGTAAGTGCGTGTAAGTGTGTATACATGCGTGTAAGTTCATGTAAGTAGGTGTAATTGTGTGTAAGTGCGTGTAAGTGCGTGTAAGTATGTGTAAGTGGGTATGAGTACGTGTAGGTGTGTGTAAGTGCGTGTAAGTGCGTCTAAGTGCATATAAGTGCATGTAAGTGCGTGTAAGTGTGTGTAAGTGCATGTAAGTGCGTATAAGTACGCATAAGTGTGTGTAAGTGCATGTAAGTGCGTATAAGTACGTGTAAGTGCATGTAAGTGCGTGTAAGTTCGTGTGAGTGCCTGTACGTGCGTGTAAGTACGTGTAAGTTTGTGTAAGTGTGTGTAACTGCGTGTATGTGCGTGTAACTGCGTGTACGTATGTGTAAGTGTGAGTAAGTACGTGTAAGTACGTGTAAGTGGGTGTAAGTGCGTGTAAGTACATGTTAGTGCATGTAAGTGTTTGTAAGTGTGTGTAAGTACGTGTAAGTGTGAATAAGTGTGTTTAGCTTTGTGTAAGTACTTGTAAGTGCGTGTGAGTGCAATTAACTTCGTGTTAGTGCGTATAAGCGTGTGTAAGTGTGTGTAAGTGCATGTAAGTACGTGTAAGTGCGTATAAATGCGTGTAAGTATGTGTAAGTACGTGTAGCTGCAGGTAAGTGCATGTGAGTATGTGTAAGTATGTGCAAGTGCGTGTAACTGCGTCTAAGTGTGTATAAGTGCGTGTAAGTGTGTGTAAGTACGTGTAAGTGCATGTTAGTGTGTGTAAGTGCGTGTTAGTCCATGTAAGTGCGTTCAAGTGCGTGTAACTGGGTGTAAGTGCGTGTAAGTGCGTCTAAGTGCGTGTAAGTACATGTAAATGCATGTAAGTGCGTTTAAGTGCGTGTAAGTGTGTGTAAGTGCGTATACGTGCGTATATGTGCGTGTAAGGACTTGTTAGTGTGTGTTAGTGTGTGTAAGTATGTGTAAGTGCGTGTAAGTACGTGTAAGTTCGTGTAAGTGCGTGTAAGTGCATGTAAGTGTGTGTAAGTATGTGTAAATACATATAAGTATGTGTATGTGCATCTAAGCATGTGTAAGTGTGTGTAAGTGTGTGTAAGTGTGTGTAAGTGTTGTGTAAATGCGTGTAAGTGTATGTAAGTGCGTGTAAGTACGTGTAAGTGCGTGTAAGTGCGTGTAAGTGCATGTAAGTACATGTAAGTGCGTATAAGTACGTGTAAGTGCGTGCAAGTGTGTGTGAGTGCGTGTAAGTGCATGTAAGTGTGTGTAAGTGTGAGTAAGTACGTGTCAGTGTGTGTAAGTGTGTGTAACTATGTGTAAGTGCGTGAAGTGCCGGTAAGTGTGTGTTCATGCGTGTAAGTGTATGTAAGTGCGTGTAAGTGCGTATAAGGGCTTGTAAGTGCGTGTAAGTGCGTGTAACTGCGTGTCAGAGTGTATAAGTGCGTGTAAGTGTGTGTAAGTACGTGTAAGTGTGTGTAAGTGCGTGTAAGTGTGTGTAAGTGCGTGTAAGTGCGTATAAGTATATGGAAGTGTGTGTAACTGCGTGTAAGTGCGTGTAACTGTGTGTAAGTATGTATAAGTGCGTGTAAGTGCGTGTAAGTGCGTGTAAGTGCGTATAAGTGCGTGTAAGTGTGTGTAAGTATGTGTAAGTGGATGTAATTGCGTGTAAGTGCAATTAACTTTGTGTAAGTGCATGTAAGTGCGTAGAAGTGTGTGTAAGTGTGTGTAAGTGTGTGTAAGTGTGTGTAAGTATGTGTAAGTGTGCGTAAGTGCGTGTTAGTGCGTGTAAGTGCATGTAAGTACGTGTAAGTGCACGTAAGTGCATGTAAATACGTGTAAGTGTGTGTAAGTGCTTGTAAGTGCTTGTAAGTGCGTGTGATTGCGTGTAAGTGGGTATAAGTGTGTCTAAGTACGTGTAAGTGCGTATAAGTACATGCAAGTGCTTGTAAGTGTGTGTAAGTGTGTGTAGGTGCGTGTAAGTGCGTGTAAGTGCGTGTAAGTATATGTAAGTGCATGTAAGTGCGTAGAACTGCTATTAGTGCGTGTAAGTGCTTGTAAGTACGTGGAAGTACGTGTAAGTGCGTGTAAGTACGTGTCAGTGCGTGCAAGCGTATGTAAGTGCGTGTAAAAGCATGTAAGTTCATGTAAGTGAGTGTAAATGCATGTAAGTGTGTGTAATTGCATGTAAGTACGTCTAAGAGCGTGTAAGTGCGTGTAAGTGCATATATGTGCCTGTAAGTGCGTGTAAGTACATGTAAGTGCGTATAAGTACATGTAAGTGGGTGTAAGTGTGTGTAAGTACATATAGGTGTCTGCAAGTGCGTGTAAGTGCGTATAAGTGCATATCAGTGCATGTAAGTGCATGTAAGTGCGTGCAAGTGTGTGCAAGTGTATGTAAGTACCTGTAAGTGCGTGTAACTGCGTACAAGTACGTGTATGTGCCTGTAAGTGCTTGTAAGTATGTGGAAGTGTGTGTAAGTGCGTGTAAGTGCTTGTAAGTACATGTAAGTGTGTGTTAGTGCGTGTAAGTGCGTGTAACTCCGTGTAAGTACGTGTAAGTGTGTATACGTTTGTGTAAATACGTGTAAGTACGTATAAGTGCGTGTAAGTGCATGTAAGTGCGTGTAAGTGCGTGAAAGTACGTGTAAGTATGTATAAGTATGTGTAAGTGTTTGTAAGTGCGTGTAAATATGTTTAAGTGTGTGTAAGTACGTGTATGTGCATATATGTGCATATAAGTGTGTGTAAGTGCGTGTAAGTGCATGTAAGTGTGTGTAAGTACGTATAAGTGCATGTAAGTGCATGTAAATGTGTGTAAATGCGTGTAAGTGTGTGTAACTGTGTGTAAATGCGTGTAAGTGCGTGTAAGTGCTTGTAAGTACGTGTCATTGCATGTAAGTACGTATAAGTGTGTGTAAGTATGTGAAGTGTGTGTAAGTGCGTGTAAGTGCTTGTAAGTGTGTGAAAGTGCGTGTAAGTGCATGTAAGTGGGTGTAAGTCCGTGTAAGTACGTGTAAGTGCGTGTAAGTGTATGTAAGTACGTGTAAGTGTGTGTAAGTTCGTGTAAGTGCGTGTAAGTGCATGTAAGTACGTGTAAGTGTGTCTAAGTATGTGTAGGAGCGTGTAAGTGTGTGTAAGTGCATGTAAGTGCCTGTAAGTGTATGTAAGTGCGTATAAGTACGTGTAAGTGCGTGTAAGTGCATGTAAGTACGTGTAAGTGTGTGTAAGTGTGTGTAAGTACGTGTAAGTGCGTATATGTATGTGTAAGTACGTGTAAGTGTGTGTAAGTGTGTACAAGTATGTGTAAGTACGTCTAAGTATGTGTAACTGCGTACAAGTATGTGTAAGTACGTGTAAAAGCGTGTAAGTGCGTGTAAGTGTGTGGAAGTGCGTGTAAGTGCTTGTAAGTGCGTGTAAGTGAGTGTTAGTGCTCGTAAGTGCGTGTAACTGCATGTAAGTGCATGTAAGTGCGTTTACGTGTATGTAAGTGCATGTAAGTACGTATAAGTGCGTGTAAGTGTGTGTATGTACGTGTAAGTACGTGTAAGTGTGTGTTAGTACGTGTAAGTATTTGTAAGTGCGTGTAAGTAAGTGTTAGTACGTGTAAGTGTGTGTAAGTTTGTGTAAGTGCTTGTAAGTGCATGTAAGTGCAATTAAGTACGTTTAAGTGCGTGTAAGTGCGTGTAGGTACGTGTAAGTATGTGTAAGTGTGTATAAATGCGTGTTAGTGTGTGCAAGTATGTGTAAGTGCGTGTAAGTACGTGTAAGCAGGTATAATTGCGTGTAAGTGTGTATATGTGCGTGTAAGTACGTGTTAGTGTGTGTAAGTGCGTGTAAGTGCGTGTAAGTACGTGTAAGTGCGTGTAACTGCGTGTAAGTATGTGTAACTGTGTGTAAGTATGTGCAAGTGCGTGTAAGTGCGTGTGAGTACGGTTGAGTGCGTATAAGTGCCTGTAAGTACGTGTAAGTCTGTACAAGTGTGTGTAATTACGGCAAGTGTTTGTAAGTATGTGTAAGCACGTGTAAGTTCGTGTAAGTGCCTGTAAGTTCATGTAAGTGTGTGTAAGTGTATGTATGTGTAACTAGCTGGTTGTGAGTGCGTGTAAGTGCGTGTAAGTGCGTGTAAGTGCGTGTAAGTAAGTGTAAGTGCGTGTAAGTGTGTCCAAGTATGTGTAAGTGCATGTAAGTGTGTGTAATTGCATGTAAATGTGTGTAAGTTCGTGTAAGTACGTGTAAGTGCGTGTAAGTGCGTGTAAGTACGTGTAAGTGCGTGTAAGTGTGTGTAAGTGCGTGTAAGTTATTGTAAGTGCTTGTAAGTGCGTGTAATTGCATATAAGTGTGTATAAGTGTGTGTAAGTGCGTGTAAGTGTGTGTAAGTACGTATAAGTGCTTGTAAGTGCGTGTAAGTGTGTGTGAGTGGGTGTAAGTGTGTGTATGTGCGTGTAAGTACATGTAAGTGCATGTAAGTGCATGTAAGTGCGTGTAAGTGCGTGTAAGTGCGTGTAAGTACTTGTAAGTGCGTGTAAGTGTGTGTATAATTACATGTAAATGCGTATAAGTGCGTGTAAGTACTTGTAAGTGCGTGTAAGTATCTCTAAGTACGTGTAAATGTGTGTAAGTGCATGTAAGTGCATTTAAGTATGTGTAAGTGCGTATAACTGCGTGTTAGTGTGTGTAAGTGCGTGTAAGTGCGTGTATGTACGTGTAAGTGCTTGTAAGTATGTGTAAGTGTGTGTGAGTATATGTAAATGCGTGTAAGTGCATGTAAATTTGTGTAAGTGCGTGTAAGTGTATGTCAGTGCATGTAAGTGGGTGTAAGTACATGGAAGAGCGTGTAAGTACGTGTAAGTGCATGTAAGTGCCTGTAAGTGCGTGTAAGTACATGTAAATGCCTATAAGTACGTGTAAGTGGGTGTAAGTGTGTGTAAGTATGTGTAAGTGTGTGCAAGTGCGTGTAAGTTCGTATAAGTGCACATAAGTGCGTGTATGTCTGTGTAAGTGCATGTAAGTATGTGCAAGTGCGTGTAAGTACCTGTAAGTACGTGTAACTGTGTGCAAGTACGTGTAAGTGTGTGTACGTGCTTGTAAGTGCGTGTAAGTGCGTGTAAGTGCGTGTAAGTGCTTGTAAGTGCGTATCAGTACGTGTTAGTACATGTAAGTGCGTGTAACTACGTGTAAGTGCGTGGACCTACGTGAACGTGTGTATAAGTAAGTGTAAGTGCGTATAAGTGCGTGTAAGAACGTGGAAGTGCGTGTAAGTGTGTGTAAGTGTGTGTAAGTACGTGTAAGTGTTTGTAAGTGCGTGTAAGTATGTGTAAATGCGTAAACGTACGTGTAAGCTTGTATAAGTGTGTGTAAGTGCGTGTAAGTGCATTTAGTTGCGTGTAAGTGTGTGTAGGTGCGTGTAAGTGCGTGTAAGTGCATGTAAGTGCGTGTAAGTGTGTGCAAGTACGTATAAATGCGTGTAAGTGCATGTAAGTGTGTATAAGCGCGTGTAAGTGTCTATAAGTGCGTCTAAGTGCATGTAAGTGTGTGTAAGTGCGTGTAAGTGCGTATAAGTGCATGTAAGTGCGTGTAAGTGCATATAAGTGCGTGTAAGTATGTGTAAGTGTGTGTAAGTATGTAAGTGCATGTAAGTGCGTGCAAGTGCGTGTAACTTTGTATAACTGCGTGTAACTACGTATAAGTGCTTGTAAGTGCGTGTAAGTATACATAAGTGTATGTAAGTGCGTGTATGTCCATGGAAGTGCGTGTTAGTACATGTAGGTGCGTGTAAGTACGTTTAAGTGCATGTAAGTGTGTGTAAGTGCGTGTAAGTATGTGTAAGTGCATGTAACTGCGTGTAAGTGGATGAAAGTGCATGTAAGTTCTTGTAAGTGCATAAAAGTGCGTGTAAGTACGTGTAAGTGCGTGTAAGTGCGTATAAGTGTGTGTAAGTACGTGTAAGTGCATTTAAGTGTATGTAAGTGTGTGTAAGTGCGTGTAAGTTCTTGTAAGTGTGTTTAAGTGCGCGTAAGAGCATGTAAGTACGTGTAAGTGTGTGTAAGTGTGTGTAAGTGCGTGTCAGTACATGTAAGTGTGTGTAAGTGCATGTAAGTGCGTGTAAGTACGTGTAAGAATGTATAACTGCATGTTAGTGCATGTTAGTGTGTGTAAGTGTGTGTAAGTACGTGTAAGTCCGTGTAAGTACGTGTAAGTGCGTGTAAGTATATGTAAGTGCGTGTAAGTGTGTGTAAGTTTGTGTAAATGCGCGTAAGTACATGTAAGTGCCTGTAAGTACATGTAACAGTGTGTAAGTGTGTGGAAGTGCATGTAAGTGCCAGTAAGTGCATGTAAGTGCGTATAAGTACGTGTAAGAGGGTGTAAGTGTGTGTAAGTACGTGAAAGTATGTGTAAGTGCATGTAAGTATGTGTAAGTGCGTACAAGTGCGCATAAGTACGTGTAAGTGAGTGTAAGTATATGCAAGTGCGTGTAAGTACGTGTAAGTGTGTATAACTATGTGCAAGTACGTATAAGTGCGTGTAAGTGCGTGTAAGTGCGTCTAAGTGTGTGTAAGTACGTGTAAGAGCTTGTAAGTGCGTGTAAGTATTTGTTTGTACATGTAAGTGCATGTAACTGCATGTACCTGTGTGTAAGTGCATGTAAGTGCATATAAGTACGTGTAAGTGCGTGTAAGTTCGCGTAAGTGTGTGTAAGTGTGTGTAAGTACGTGTAAGAGTTTGTAAGTGTGTGTAAGTATGTGTAAGTGTGTGTATGTGCGTATAAGTTCGTGTAAGTGCGTGTAAGTGCGTGTAAATGCAATTAACTGCATGTTAGTGCAGGTAAGTGCGTGTAAGTGCGTGTAAGTTTGTCTAAGTGCGTGTTAGTGCGTGTAAGTGTGTGCAAGTACGTGTAAATACGTGTAAGTGTATGTAAGCATGTATAAGTGTGTGTAAGCACGTGTAAGTGCATGTAAGTGCGTGTAAGTGCGTGGAAGTGCATGTCAGTGCGTGTAAGTGTGTGTACGTGCGTGTAAGTGCGTGTAAGTGTGTGTAAGTGCGTGTAAGTGTGTGTAAGTACGTAAGTACATGTAAGTGAGTGTAAGTGCGTGTAACTGTGTATAACTATGATTAAGTGCATGTAAAAGCATGTACGCGTGTGTGAGTGCATTCAAGTATGTGTAAGTACGTGTAAGTACGTGTAAGTACGTGTAAGTGTGTGTAAGTGTGTGTAAGTGCATGTAAGTACGTCTAAGTGTGTGCAAGTGCGTGTAAGTGCGTGTAAGTGCGTGTAAGTATATGTAAGTATGTGTAAGTGCATGTAACTGTGTGTAAGTGGGTGTAAGTGCATGTAAGTTATTGTAAGTGCGTGTAAGTGCTTGTAAGTACGTGTAAGTACGTATAAGTGTACGTAAGTACGTTTAAGTACATTTTAGTGCGTGTAAGTGCGTGTAAGTGTATTTATGTACGTGTAAGTGCGTGTACGTGTGTGTAAGTATGTGTAAGTACGTACAAGTGCGTGTAAGTGCGTGTCAGTGCGTGTAAGTGCGTGTAAGTACGTGTAAGTACATGGAATACTGTGTAAGTAGGTGTAAGTGCGTGTAAGTGCCTGTAAGTGTGTATAAGTGCGTGTAAGTACACGTAAGTGCATGTATGTACGTGTAAGTGCGTGTAACTGTGTGTAAGTATGTGTTATTGTATGTAAGTGCATGTAAATGCGTATAAGTGGGTGTAAGTGCGTATAAGTACGTGTAAGTGTGTGTAAGTGCATGTAAGTGCGTGTAAGTGTGCGTAAGTGACTGTAAGTACGTGTAACTACGTGTAACTACGTGTAACTGCGTGTATGTGCATGTAAGTGCGTGTAAGTCCTTATAAGTTCTTGAAAGTGCGCATAATTGCGTTTGAGTGCGTATAAGTGCATGTAAGTGCAAGTACATGTAAGTGCGTGTAAGTGCTTGTAAGTACGTGAAAATGCGTGTAAGTGCGTGTAAGTAAGTGTAAGTGCTTGTAAGTGCCTGTAAGATTGTGTAAGTGTGTGTAAGTGCATGTAAATGTGTGTAAGTATGTATAAGTATGCGTAAGTGCGAATAAGTGTGTGTAAGTATGTGTAAACGTGTATTCGTGCGTATAAGTGCGTGTAAGTGTGTGCAAGTGCGTGTAAGTGCGTGTAAGTATGTGTAAGTGAGTAACCACGTGTAAGTGTGTATTCATGCGTATAAGTGTGTGTAAGTGCGTGTAAGTGTGTGTAAGTGCATGTAAGTACGTGTAAGTACGTGTAGGTGTGTGTAACTGCGTGTAACTGCGTATAAGTGCGTGTAAGTGTGTGTATGTGTGTATAAGTGCGTATGAGTGCATGTAAGTGCATGTAGCTGTGTGTAGGTGCGGTTAAGTGTGTGTAAGTATGTGTAAGTGTGTGTAAGTATGTGTAAGTGCATGTAAGTGCATGTAAGTGCGTGTAAGTACGTGTAAGTGCGTGTAAGTATGCGAAAGTGTGTGAGAGTGCGTGTATGTGCATATAAGTACGTGTAAGTGCATGTAAGTGTATGTAAGTGCATGTAAGTGTGTGTAAGTGCGTGTAAGTACGTGTAAGTGTGTATAAGTGCGTATAAGTGCATGTAAGTGCGTGTAAGTGCATAAAAGTGCGTGTAAGTACGTGTAAGTGTGTGTAAGTATGTGTGAGTGCATGTAAGTGCGTGTAAGTGCGTGTAAGTGTGTGTAAGTACGTGAGAGTGCGTAAACGTGCGTGTAACTACGTGTAAGTGCATGTAAGTGCGAGTAAGTGCGAGTAAGTGCGTGTAAGTGCGTGTAAGTTCGTATTCCTGCATATAAGTGTGTGTAAGTACGTGTAAGTGTGTGTACATGCATGTAAGTGCGTGTACGTGTGTATAAGTATGTGTAAGTGCGTGTAAGTACGTGTAAGTGCGTGTAACTGTGTGTAACTACGTGTAAGTGCGTGTAAGTCCATGTTGGTGCGTATAAGTGCGTGTAAGTGCATGTAATTGCGTGTAAGTGCGTGTAAGTGTGTGTAAGTATGTGTTAGTGTGTGTAAGTGTTGATAAGTGTGTGTAAGTGCATGTAAGTTTGTGGAAGTTTGTGTAAGTGCGTGTAAGTGCGTGTAAGTGCAATTAACTGCATGTAAGTGCGTGTAAGTGCATGTAAGTACGTTTAAGTGCAAATAAGTGTGTATAAGTGTATGCAAGTGAGTGTAAGTACGTGTAAGTGCGTGTAAGTACGTGTAAGTGCGTGTAAGTGTGTATAAGTACGTGTAAGTGCGTACAAGTGCGTATAAGTGTGTATAAGTGCGTGGAAGTGTGTGTAAGTGCGCGTAAGTACGTGTAAGTGTGTGTACGTGCATGTAAGTGCGTGTACGTGCGTGTAAGTGTGTGTAAGTGCATGTAAGTATTTGTAAGTGCGTGTAAGAATGTAAAAGTGCGTGTAAGTGCGTATAAGTTCGTATTAGTGCGTGAAAGTAGGTGTAAGTGCAATTCACTACATGTAGGTGCGTATAAGTGCGTGTAAGTGCGTGTAAGTGCAGGTAAGTGCTTGTAAGTACATGTGAGTACGTGTAACTGCGTTTAAGTGCATGTAAATGCGTGTAAGTACGTGTAAGTGCATGTGAGTGTGTGTAAGTGTGTGCAAGTATGTGTAAGTGCGTGTAAGTGTGTGTAGGTGCGTGTAAGTACGTGTAAGTACGTGTAAGCTCGTGTAAGTGTGTGTAAGTGCGTGTAAGTACGTGTAAGTGCGTGTAAGTACGTGTAAGTACGTTTAAGTGCGTGTAAGTGCGTGTATGTGCGTGTTAGTATGTGTAAGTGTGTGTAAGTGTGTGTAAGTGGGTGTAAGTGGGTGTAAGTGCGTGTAAGTACGTGTAAGTGCGTGTAAGTGCGTAAAGATGCGTGTGTGTGCGTGTGTGTGCGTGTAAGTACGTCTTAGTGTGAGTAGGTACGTGTAAGTGCATATACGTGAGTGTAAGTGCGTGTAAGTGTGTGTAAGTGCATGTAAGTGCATGTAAGTATTTGTAAGTGTGTGTAAGTACGTGTAAGTGCACGTAAGTACATGTAAGTGCGTGTAAGTGTGTGTAAGTGCGTGTAAGTGCAATTAACTACGTATAAGTGCGTATACATGCGTGTAAGTGTGTGTAAGTGCGTGTAAGTGCATGTAAGTACGTGTATGTGTAACTGCGTGTAACTGTGTGTAAGTACGTGTAATTGCGTGTAAGTGTGTGTAAGTGCATGTGAGTGTGTGTAAGTGTGTGCAAGTGCGTGTAAGTACGTGTAAGTGTGTGTCAGTGCGTGTGAGTGCGTGTAAGTACATGTAAGTGTGTGTAAGTGTGTGAAGGTACGTGTAAGTATGTGTAAGTGTATGTAAGTGTGTATAAGTGTGTGTAAGTGGGTGTAAGTGTGTGTAAGTGCGTGTAAGTGTGAGTAAGTGCATGTAAGTGCGTATAAGTGCGTGTAAGTGTGTGTACGTATGTATAAGTGCGTGTAAGCACATGTAACTGCGTGTACGTGCGTGTAAGTGTGTGTAAGTATGTGTTAGTGTGTGTAAGTGCGTGTAAGTACATATAAGTGCGTGTAAGTACGTGTAAGTGCGTTAAAGTACGTATAATTATGTGTAAGTGTGTGTAAGTACGTGTAAGTGCATATAAGTGCATGTAAGTGCATGTAAATGTGTATAAGTGCATATAAGTGTGTGTAAGTGCGTGAAAGTATGTGTAAGTGCGTGTAAGTATGTGTAAATGGGTGTTAGTGCGTGTAAGTGCGTCTAAGTGCGTGTAAGTACGTATAAGTGTGTGTAAGTGCATGTAAGTGTGTGTAAGTACATATAAGTGTGTGTAAGTACGTGTAAGTATGTGTAGGTGGATATTTGTACGTGTAAGTGCGTGTAAGTGCGTGTCAGTGTGTGTAAGTACGTGTCAGTATGTGTAAGTGTGTGTAAGTGTGTTTCAGTGTGTGTTACTACATGTAAGTACGTGTAAGTGCGCGTAACTCCATGTAAGTGTGTGTAAGTGCGTATAAGTACATGTATGTGCGTGTAACCACGTGTAAGCGTGTATAACTATGTGTAAGTGTATGTAAGTGCGTGTAAGTGCGTGTAAGTGCGTGGAAGTGCGTATAAGTGCGTGTAAGTGCGTGTAAGTGCGTGTAGGTGCATGTAAGTGTTTGTAAGTGCGTGTGAGCACGCGTAAGTGCGCCTAAGTGCGTGTAAGTTTGTGTAAGTGCGTGTAAGTGCGTGTAAGTACAATTAACTGCATGTAAGTGCATGTAAGTGCGTGTAAGTACGTTTAAGTACGTGTAAGTGTATATAACTGCGTGTCAGTACGTGTAAGTGCGTGTAAGTGCATGTAAGTGTGTGTAAGTGCGTGTAAGTATGTGTAAGTACGTGTAAGTATGTGTAAGTGCGTGTAACTGCATGTAATTGCGTGTAAGTGCGTGTATGTGCGTGTAGGTACGTATAAGTACATGTAAGTGCATCTAACTGCGTGTAAGTACGTGTAAGTATGTGTAAGTATGTGTTAGTGTGTGTAAGTGCGTGTAAGTACGTCTAAGTACGTGTAAGTGTGTGTAAGTATGTGTAAGTACATATAAGTGCATGTAGATGCATGTAAGTGTGTGTAAGTGCATGTAAGTGTGTGTAAGTGCGTATAAGTACGTGTAAGTGGATCTAAGTGCGTGTAAGTGTATGTAAATGCATGTAAGTGTGTGTAAGTATGTATAAATACGTGTAAGTGTATGTAAGTGCGTTTAAGTGTGTGTAAGTAAGTATAAGTATGTGTAAGTACATGTAAGTTTTATTAGGTATATGTAAGTACATGTAAGTGCATGTAAAGACGTGTAGGTGGGTGTAAGTGCGTGAAAGTGCGTGTAAATACCTGTCAGTGTGTGTAAGTAAGTCTAAGTACGTGTAAGTCCGTGTAAGTGTCTTTCAGTGTGTGTAAATGCATGTAAGTGCGTGTAAGTGTGCATAACTGAATGTAAGTGCGTGTAAGTGTGTGTAAGTGCGTGTAACTACGTCTAAGTACGTGTAAGTGGGTGTAAGTGTGTGTAAGTGTGTGTAAGTGCGTGTAAGTGCGTGTAAGTGCGTGTAAGTACGTATAAGTACGTGTAAGTGCGTGTAAGTGCATGTAAGTGTTTGTAATTGCGTGTAAGTATGTGTAAATTAACGTAAGTACGTTTAAATTTGTGTAATTGGGTGTAAGTGCGTGTAAGTGCAATTAACTGCATCTAAGAGCGTGTATGTGTGTGTAAGTGCGTGTAAGTGCGTATAAGTGCGTGTAAGTGTGTGCAAGTGAGTGTAAGTACGTGTACGTGCGTGTAAGTGCGTGTAAGTATGTGTAAGTATGTGTAAGTGCCTGTAAGTGCGTGTAAGTGAGTATAAGTGCGTGTAAGTGCGTGTAAGTGCATGTAAGTATGTGTAAGTACGTGACAGTGCGTGTAAGTGCGTGTAAGTGCATGCAAATATTTGCAAGTACGTGTAAGTATGTGTAAGTGCGTATAAGTGCTTGTACGTTTGTGTAAGTGCGTGTCAGTACGTGTAAGAGCAATAAACTACGTGTGAGTGCATATAAGTGCGTGTTAGTGCGTGTAAGTGTGTGTAAGTGCGTTTAAGTGTGTGTAAGTGTATGTGAGTGTGTGTAAGTGTGTGCAAGTGCGTGTACTTGCGTGTAAGTGTGCATAAGTGCGTATAAGTGCGTGTAAGTACGTGTAAGTTTGTGTAAGTGCATGTAAGTACGTGTAAGTACGTGTAAGTGCGTGTAAGTATGTGTAAGTACGTGTAAGTGCGTGTAAGTGCATGTAAGTGCGTGTTAGTGCATGTAAGTGGAAGTAAGTGCGTGTAAGTGGGTGTAAGTACGTGTAAGTGCGTATAAGTGCGTGTAAGTAAGTTTAAGCACATGTAAGTGTGTGTAAGTGCGTATAAGTACGTAAAAGTAAGTGTAAGTGCGTGTAAGTGCGTGTTAGTGCGTGTTAGTATGTGTAAGTATGTGTAAGTCCATGTTAGTGTGTGCAAGTGTGTGTAAGTACGTGTAAGTGTGTGTAAGTATGTGTAAGTGCTTGTAAGTGCGTGTAAGTTTGGGTAAGTGCGTGCAAATGCGTGTAAGTGCAACTAACTATGTGTAAGTACGTATAAGTGCATCTAAGTGCGTGTAAGTGCATGTAAGTGGGTGAAAGTACGTGTAAGTATGTAAAAGTACGTGTAACTGTGTGTAAGTGCGTGTAAGTGCGTGTAAGTGTGTGTAAGTGCATGTGAGTGTGTGCAAGTACATACAAGTGCGTGTAAGTACGTGTAAGTGTGTGTAAGTGCGTGTAAGTGGGTGTAAGTACGTCTAAGTACGTGTAAGTGTGTGTAAGTGCGTGTAAGTGGGTGTACGTACGTGTAAGTACGTGTAAGTGCGTGTAAGTGTGTGTAAGTGTGTACAAGTGCGTGTAAGTGCATGTAAGTGTGTGTAAGTGCATGTGAGTGTGTGTAAGTGAGTGTAAGTACGTGTAAGTGGGTGCAAGTGTGTGCAAGTGCGTGTAAGTGCATGTAAGAGCGTGTAGGTACATGTAAGTGTGTGTAAGTGTCTGTTATTAAGTGTAAGTGCGTACAAGGACATGTAAGTGCGTGTAAGTGCATGTAAGTGCGTGTATGTGGTGTAAGTGTGTATAAGTGCCTGTAAGTGCGTGTAAATGCATGTAACTGCGTGTAAGTGCGTGTAAGTATGTGTAAGTGTGTTTAAGTGTGTGTAAGTGCGTATAAGTGCGTGTAAGTGCGTGTTAGTGTGTGTAAGTGTGTGTAAGTGCGTGTAACTGTGTGTAAGTGTGTGTAACTGTGTGTAAGTGTGTGTAAGTGCATGTAAGTATGTGTAAGTGCATGTAAGTACGTGTAAGTGTGTGTAAGTGCGTGTAAGTGCGTGTAAGTGTATATAAGTATGTGTAATTGTGTGTAAGTGCCTCTAAGTGCATGTAAGTACTTGTAAGTGCGTGTAAGTGCGTGTAAGTATGTGGAAGTACGTGTAAGAGCGTGTAAGGGCGTGTAAGTACGCGTAAGTACGTGTAAATGTGTGCAAGTGCGTGTAAGTACGTGTAAGTGCGGGTATGTGTGTGTAAGTGTGTGTAAGTGTGTATTCGTGCGTATAAGTGCGTGTAAGTGTATGTGAGTACGTGTAAGTGTGTGTAAGCATGTGTAAGTGTGTAACTATGTGTAAGTGCGTGTAAGTGCATGTAAGTACGTGTAAGTGTGTGTAAGTGCAGGTAAGTGCGTGTAAGTGGGTATAAGTGCGTGTAAGTGCGTATAAGTACGTGTAAGTACGTGTAAGTGTGTGTAACGGCGTGTAACTGCGTATAAGTGCATGTAAGTGCATGTAAGTGTGTGTAAGTACGTATAAGTGCGTGTAAGGGCACGTAACTGCGTGGAAGTACGTGTAAGTGTGTGTATGTATGTATACGTGTGTGTACGTACGTGTAAGTGCGTATAAGTACGTGTAAGTATGTGTAAGTGTGTGTAAGTGCATGTAAGTACGTGTAAGTGTGTGTAAGTGCGTGTAAGTGTGTACAAGTGCGTGTAAGTGCATGTAGGTATGTGTATGTGCATGTAAGTGTGTGAAAGTGTGTGTAAGTATGTGTAAGTGGGTATAAGTGCATGTACGTATGTGTAAGTGCGTGCAAGTGCATGTAAGTGCGTGTAAGTATGTGTAAGTGCGTGTAAGTGCGTGTAAGTGAGTGTAAGTGCGTGAAAGTACGTGTAAGTGTGTGTAAGTACGTGTAAGTGCGTATAAGTATGTGTAAGTGTGTGTAAGTGCGTGTAAGTGCATGTAAGTGGGAGTAAGTGCATATAAGTGTGTGTAAGTGCATGTAAGTGGGAGTAAGTGCATATAAGTGTGTGTAAGTGCATGTAATTGTTTGTAAGTGCGTGTAAGTACGTGTAAGTGCACATAAGTGCATGTAAATTTGTGTAAGTGTGTGTAAGTGCGTGTAAGTGCAATTATCTACATGTAAGTGTGTGTAAGTGCATGTAATCCCGTCTAAGTGCGCACAAGTACGTGTAAGGGTGAGCAAGTGAGTGTAAGTACGTGTAAGTGCGTGTAAGTGCATGTAAGTGCGTGTAAGTACGTGTAAGTGGGTGTAAGTGTGTGTAAGTGAGTATAAGTGTGTGCAAGTGTGCGTAAGTGCGTGTAGTGCGTGTAAGTGCGTGTAAGTGCGTGTAAGTGTGTAAAATTGCATGTATGTGTTTGTAAGTACGTGTAAGTACGTGTAAGTATGTATAAGTACCTGTACGTTTGTGTAAGTGTGTGTAAGTGCGTGTAAGTGTAACTAACTACGTGTAAGTACATATAAGTGCGTGTAAGTGCGTGTAAGTGCGTGTAAGTGTGTGTAAGTATGTATATGTACGTGTAACTGCGTGTAAGTGCGTGTAAGTGTGTGCAAGTGCGTGTAAGTACATGTGAGTGTGTGTAAGAGTGTGAAAGTACGTGTAAGTGCGTGTAAGTGTATGTAAATGTGTGTAAGTGTGTGTGAGTACATGTAAGTTTGTGTAAGTGTGTGTAAGTGGGTGTAAGTACGTGTAAGTGCATGTAAGTATGTGTAAGTGCGTGTAAGTGCGTGTAAGTGCGTGTAAGTGTGTGTAAGTGTGTGTAAGTGTGTGTAAGTACATGTAAGTTTGTGTAAGTGTGTGTAAGTGGGTGTAAGTACGTGTAAGTGCATGTAAGTATGTGTAAGTGCGTGTAAGTGCGTGTAAGTGCGTGTAAGTGCGTGTTAGTGTGTGTAAGTGTGCATAAGTGCGTGTAAGTGCGTGTAAGTGTGTGTAAGTGCGTGTAAGTGCCTATCAGTGCGTGTAAGTACGTGTAAGTGCATGTAAGTGTGTGTAAGTGTGTGTATGTACGTGTAAGTGCGTATACATATGTGTAAGTACGTGTAAGTGCGTGTAAGTGCGTGTTAGTGTTTGTAAGCATGTGTAAGTACGCGTAAGTGTGTATAAGTGCGTGTAAGTAGATATAAGTGTGTGTAAGTGCGTGTAAGTACATGTAAGTGTTTGTAAGTGCGTGTAAGTACGTGTAAGTGTGTGTAAGTGCGTGTAAGTTCGTATAAGTGCGTGTCAATACGTTTAAGTGCAATTAACTACATGTAAGTGCGTATAAGTGCGTGTAAGTACGTGTAAGTGCGTGTAAGTGCGTGTAAGTACGTGTAAGTATGTGTAAGTGCATATAACTGCGTATAAGTGTGTGTAAGTTCATGTGAGTGTGTGTAAGTCCGTGCAAGTGCGTGTAAATATGTGTAAGTGTGTGTAAGTGCGTGTTAATTCGTGTAAGTAAGTGTAAGTGCGTGTAAGTGTGTATAAGTGCGTGTAAGTGCGTGTAAGCACATGTAAGTATGTGTACGTGCGGGTAAGTACGTGTAAGTATGTATAAGTGTGTGTAAGTCTATGTAAGTGTGTGTAAGTACATGTCAGTGTGTATAATTGCGTGTAAATACGTGTAAGTGGGTGTAAGTATGTGTAAGTGCGTATAAGTGCGTGTAAGTGCGTTTAAGTGCGTGTAAGTACGTATAAGTCCGTGTAAGTATGTGTAAGTGCGTGTAAGTATGTGTAAGTAGGAGTAAGTGTGCGTAAGTATGTGTAAGTGTATATAAGTGCGTGCAAGTGCATATAAGTGTGTGTAAGTGCATGTAAGTGCGTGTAAGTGCGTGTAAGTATGTGTAAGTGTGTCTATGTGCGTATAAGTGTGTGTAAGTGTGTGTAAGTACGTATAAGTGCGTGTAAGTGTGTGTAAGTGCGTGTAAGTGTGTGTAAGTACGTATACATGCGTGTAAGTACATGTCTGTTTTTGTAGGTACATGTAAGTGCGTGTAAGTGCGTGTGAGTACGTTTAGGTGGGTATATGTATGTGTAAGTGCGTGTAAAAGCGTGTCAGTGTGTGTAAGTACGTGTAAGTGGGTGTAAGTGTGTGTAAGTGCGTGTAACTGTGTGTAAGTGCGTCTAACTACGTGTACGTACGTATAAGTGCGTGTAAGTGCGTGTAAGTGCGTGTAAGTACGTGTAAGTGCATGTATGTGTTTGTAAGTATGTGTAAGTACGTGTAAGTGTTTGTAAGTGCGTCTAAGTGCGTGTAAGTTCGTATAAGTGCGTGTACGTGCGTGCAAGTGAGTTTATGTACGTGCAAGTACGTGTTAGTGTGTGTAAGTATGCGTAAGTGCGTGCAAGTACGTGTAAGTGGGTGTAAGTGCATGTAAGTGTTTGTAAGTACGTGTAAGTGCGTGTATGAGCGTATAAGTGCCTGTGCGTTCGTGTAAGTGCGTGTAAGTGCGTGTAAGTGCAATAAACTATGTGTAAGTGCATATAAGTGCGTGTAAGTGTGTGTAAGTACGTGTAAGTGCGTGTAACTGCGTGTAAGTGCATATAAGTGCGTGTAAGTACGTGTAAGTGCATGTGAGTGTGTGTAAGTGTGTGCAAGTACGTGTAAGTGCGTGTAAGTGTTTGTATGTGCGTGTAAGTGCGTGTAAGTATGTGTAAGTTTGTGTACGTGCATGTAAGAACATGTAAGTACGTGTAAGTGCGTGTAAGTACATGTAAGTACGTGTAAGTGCGTGTAAGTGGGTATGAGTGCCTGTTAGTGTGTGTAAGTGTGTGTAAGTGGGTGTAAGTGCGTACAAGTGCGTGTAAGTGTGTGCAAGTACGTATAAGTACATGTAAGTGTGTGTAAGTGCGTGTAAGTGCGTGTAAGTACATATACGTACGTGTATGTGCGTGTAAGTGCGTATAAGTGCGTATAAGTACGTGTTAGTATGTGTAAGTACGTTTAAAGGCGTGTAAGTGTGTGTAAGTGCGTGTAAGTACGTGTAAGTGAGTGTAAGTACGTGTAAGTGCATTTAAGTATTTGTAAGTACGTGTAAGTACGTACAAGTGCGTGTAAGTGCATGTAAGTTTGTGTAAGTGCGTGTACAAGCGTGTAAGTGCAATTAACTACGTGTAAGTGCGTATAAGTGCGTGTAAGTGTATGTAAGTGCGTGTAAGTACGTATACGTATGTGTAAGTGTGTGTAACTGCGTGTAAGTGCGTGTAAGTGTGTGTAAGTGCGTGTAAGTACATGTGAGTATGTGTTAGTGTATGCAAGTGTGTGTAAGTATGTGTAAGTGTGTGTAAGTGCGTGTAAGTACGTGTAAGTGCGTGTTAGTGCATGTAAGTGTGTGTAAGTGCGTGTAAGTACGTGTAAGTGTGTGTAAGTACGTGTAAGTGCATGTAAGTGCGTGTAAGTATGGGTAAGTGCGTATAAGTACGTGTACGTGCGGGTAAGTGTGGGTAAGTACGTGTAATTGCGTCTAAGTGCGTGTAAGTGCGTATAGGTGCGTGTAAGTGCGTGTAAGTGCTTGTAAGTACGTGTAAGTGTGTGTAAGTGCGCGTAAGTGCATGTAAGTGCGTGTAAGTGCGTGTAAGTGCGTGTAAGTGCGTGTAAGTACGTGTAAGTACGTATAAGTGTGTGTAAGTACGTGTAAGTGCATGTACGTGTGGATAAGTGCGTGTAAGTGCGTGTAAGTGCGTGTAAGTGCGTGTAAGTGGGTTTAAGTGTGTGTATGTGCGTGTACGTATGTGTAAGTGCGTGTAAGTGCACGTAAGTGCATGTGCGTGCCTGTAAGTGCGTGTATGTGCATATAAGTGCATGTAAGTGTGTGTAAGTATGTGTAAGTGCGTGTAAGTACGTGTAAGTGTGTGTAAGTGTATATAAGTGTGTGGAAGTATGGGTAAGTGTGTGTAAGTGTGTGTAAGTGTGTGTATGTGTGGGTAAGTGCATAGAAGTGCGTGTGAGTGCGTCTGAGTGCGTATGAGTGCGTGTGAGTGCATGTAACTGAATATAAGTGAGTGTAAGTGCGTGTAAGTGCATGTAAGTACGTGTAAATGTGTATAAGTGTGAGTAAGTGTGTGTAAGTGCGTGTAAGTGTGTGTAAGTGTGTGTAAGTGCGTATTAGTGCGTGTAAGTGTGTGTTAATGTGTGTAAGTGCATGTAAGTAGGTGTAAGTGTGTGTAAGTGCGTTTAAGTGCGTGTAAGTGTGTGTAAGTATGCGTAAGTGGGTGTCAGTGTTTGTAAGTGCGTGTAAGTATGTGTAAGTGCGTGTAAGAACGTGTAAGTGCGTGTAAGTGTGTGTAAGGGCGTGTAAGTGCGTGTAAGTATGGGTAAGTGTGTGTAAGTCTGTGTACGTGCGGGTAAGTGTGGATAAGTATGTGTAAGTGCATCTAAGTGTGTGTAAGTACTTGTAAGTGCATGTAAGTGGTATAATTACGTGTAAGTGCGTGTAAGTGCGTGTAAGTTTGTGTAAGTACGCGTAAGTGCATGTAAGTGCGTGTAAGTGCGTGTAAGTGCGTGTAAGTACGTGTAAGTGCGTGTAAGTGCGTGTAAGTGTGTGTAAGTATTTGGAAAAGCGTGGATGTATCTGTAAGTGCGTGTAAGTGTGTGTATGTGCAGATAAGTGCGTATAAGTGCGTGTAAGTTCGTGTAAATGTATATAAGTGTCTGTAAGTGCATGTAAGGACGTGTAAGTGTATGTAAGTACGTGTAAGTGCGCGTAAGTAGGTGTTACTGCGTGTTAGTACGTGTAAGTACATGTAAGTACGTGTAAGTACGTGTAAGAATGTGTAAGTGCGTGTAATTGCATGTAAGCGTGTGTAAGTGTGTGTAAGTGCATGTAAATGCGTGTAAGTGCGTGTAAGTGTGTGTAAGTACGTACAAGTATGTGTAAGTACGTGTAAGTGCGTGTAAGTACGTGTAACTGCGTGTAACTGTGTGTAAGTACGTGTAAGTGCGTGTAAGTGCATATAAGTACGTGTAAGTGCATGTAACTCCGTGTAAGTATGTGTAAGTGCGTGTAAGTGCGTGTAAATGTGTGCAAGTACGTGTAAGTGCGTGTAAATACGTGTAAGTGCGTGATAGTGCATGTAATTGGTGTAACTGCGTGTAAGTGTGTGTAAGTGTGTGTAAGTGTGTGTAAGTGCATGCAAGTGCATGTAACTGCGTGTAAGTGCGTGTAAGTGTGTGTAAGTGCGTGTAAGTGCATGTGAGTGTGTGTAAGTGTGTGCAAGTACATGTTAGTGCGTGTAAGTGTGTGTAAGTACGTGTAAGTGTGTATAAGTATGTGTAAGTTTGTATAAGTGCATGTAAGTGCGGGTAAGTATGTGTAAGTGCGTGTAAGTACGTGTAAGTGCGTGTAAGTGCGTATAAGTGCGTGTAATTGCGTTGTAGTGCGTGTAAGTGCGTGTAAGTGCATGTAAGTGGGTGTTGGTACGTGTAAGTACGTGTATGTGCGTGTAAGTAGGTGTAAGTGCATGTAGGTGCGTGTAAGTACGGTTAAGTGCATATAAGTGCGTATAAGTGCGTGTAAGTGTGTATAAGTGCTTATAAGTGCGTGTTAGTGTATGTAAGTACATGTAAGTGCGTGTGAGTGTGTGTAAGTGCGTATAAGTACGTATAAGTGTATGTAAGTGCCTGTAAGTGCATGTAAGTGTTTGTAAGTACGTGTAAGTACGTGTAAGTGCGTGTTAGTGCGCGTAAGTTCGTGTAAGTACGTGTAAATGCGTATAAGTGCATTTAACTACGTGTAAGTGCGTATAAGGTTGTGTAAGTGCGTGTAAGTATGTGTAAGTATGTGTAAGCACGTGTAACTGCTTGTAAGTGCGTGTAAGTGCGTGTAAGTGCATGCGAGTGTGTGTAAGTGTGTGCAAGTTTGTGTAAGTATGTGGAAGTGTGTGTAAATGCGTGTAAGTACATGTATGTGCGTGTAAGTGTGTGTAAGTCTGTGGAAGTGTGTATAAGTGCGTGTAAGTGCGTGTAAGTACGTGTAAGTGCATGTAAGTGTGTAAAAGTACGGGTAAGTGCGTGTAAGTACGTGTAATTGCGTGTAAGTGCGTGTAAGTGCGTATAAGTGCGAGCAAGTGCGTATAAGTGCATGTAAGTATGTGTAAGTGTGTGTAAGTGCATGCAAGTGCATGTAAGTACATGTATGTGCGTGTAAGTGTGAGTAAGTGTGTGTAAGTGCGTGTAAGTGTGTATACGTGCGTGTAAGTACGTGTAAGTGCATGTACGTGGGGTTAAGTGCGTGTAAGTGCGTGTAAGTGGGTGTAAGTGTGTATAAGTGCGTGTAAGTGCGTGTAAGTGCCTGTAAGTACGTTTAAGTGCGTATACGTGCGTGTAAGTGCGTGTAAGTATGTGTAAGTGCGTGTATGTATGTGTAAGTGTGTATAAGTGCATGTAAGTGTGTGTAAGTGTGGGTAAGTGTGTGTAAGTGCGTGTAAGTGTGTGTATGTGCGGGTAAGTGCATGTAAGTGCGTGTGAGTACGTGTGAGTTTGTATGAGTACGTGTGAGTGCGTGTAAGTGAATGTAAGTGAGTGTAAGTGTGTGTAAGTGCATGTAAGTACGTGTAAATGTGTGTAACTGCGTATAAGTGCGTGTAAGTACGTGTAAGTGCACGTAAGTATTTGTAGGTACATATAAGTGTGTGTAAGTGTGTATAAGTATGTGTAAGTGCGTGTAAGTGCGTGTAAGTGTGTGTAAGTGCGTGTAAGTATGTCTAAGTGTGTACAAGTATGCGTAAGTATGTGTCTGTATGTGTAAGTGCGTGTAAGTGTGTGTAAGTACATGTAAGTACGTGTAAGTGCTTGTAACTGCGTGTAAGGGCGTGTAAGTGCGTGTAAGTACGAGTAAGTGCGTTTAAGTTTGTGTACGTGCGAGTAAGTGTGGCTATGTACGTGTGAGTGCCTGTAAGTGCGTGTAAGTGCGTGTAAGTGCGTATAATTGTGTGTAAGTGCGTGTAAGTGCTTTTTAGTGTGTGTAAGTGTGCGTAAGTACATGTAAGTACGTGTAAGTGCATGTAAGTATGTGTAAGTACGTGTAAGTGCGTGTAACTGCGTGTAAGTGTGTATAAGTGCGTGGAAGTGCATGGAAGTGCGTGTAAGTGCGTGTAAGTACATGTAAGTGTGGATAATTGTGCGTAAGTGCGTGTGAGTACGTGTATGTGTAGATAAGTGCGTGTAAGTGCGTGTAAGGTCGTATAAGTGTGTGTAAGTGCATGTAAGTGCGTATAAGTGCGTGTAAGTACGTGTAAGTGTGCGTAAGTACGTGTAAGTGCATGTAAGTGTGTGTAAGTACGTGTAAGTGCGTGTAAGTGTGTGTAAGTTCTTGTAAGTGTGTGTAAATACGTGTACATGTGTATAAGTATGTGTAAGTGCTTGTAAGTGTGCATAAGTGAGTGTAAGTGAATGCAAGTACCTGTAAGTGCGTGTAGGTAGGTGTAAGTCCGTGTAAGTGCACATAAGTGCGTGTAAGTGCATGTAAGTTTGTGTAAGTGCGTGTAAGTGTCTATAAGTGTGTGTAAGTATGAGTAAGTGTATGTAAGTATGTGTAAGTGCATGTAAGTGCGTGAAAGTACGTGTAAGTGCGTATAAGTATGTGTAAGTTGGTTTAACTACGTGTAATTGCGTGTAAGTGCAGGTAAGTATGTGTAAGTACGTGTAAGTGCGTGTAAGTGCCTGTAAGTGCGAGTAAGTGCGTGTAAGTGCGTGTAAGTGCGTGTAAGTGGGTGTAAGTACGTGTAAGTGCGTGTAGCTGCGTGTAAGTGCGTGTAAGTGCGTGGAAGTGTGTGTAAGTGCTTGCAAGTGCGTGTAAGTGCGTGTAAGTGCATGTAAGTGCATGTAACTGTGTGTAAGTGCGTGTAACTGCATGCACATGTGTGTAGGTGCGTGTAAGAGCGCATAATTGGGTGTAAGTGTGTATAAGTGTGTGTAAGTGCGTGTAAGTGCGTGCTAGTACGTGTAAGTGCATGTAAGCATGTGTAAGTATTTGTAAGTGTGTGGAAAATCGTGCAAGTGCGTGAAAGTTTGTGTAAGTGCATGTAAGTACATGTAAGTGTGTGTAAGTGCAATTAACTGCGTGTAATTGCGTGTAAGTGCATGTAAGTGCATGGAAGTGCATGTAAGTGTGTGCAAGTATATATACGTACGTGTAAGTATGTGTAAGTTCGTGTAAGTGCGTATAGGTGCGTGTAAGTGCGTGTAAGTGCGTGTAAGTGTGTGTAAGTGTGTGTAAGTGTGTGTAAGTGTGTGTTATTGCGTAAGTGGGTGTAAGTACGTGTATGTGCGTGTGAGTCCATATAACTGCATGTAAGTGTGTGTAAGTGCATATAAGTATGTATAAGTGTGTGTAAGTATGTATGAGTGAGTGTAAGTGCGTGTAAGTGCATGCTAGCACGTGTAAGTACGTGTAAGTGCCTGTAAGTGCATGTAAGTGTGTGTAAGTGCGTATAAGTATGTGTAGGTGCGTACAAGTATGTGCAAGTGCGTGTAAGTGCCTGTAAGTGCGTGTAAGTGCGTTTAAGTACACGTAACTGCGTGTATGTGCGTGTAAGAGCGTGTAACTGCGTGTAAGTACGTGTAATTGCATGTAGATGCATGTAAGTGCGTGTAAGTATGTGTAAGTACGTATAAGTGCGTGTAAGTGCATGTAATTACGTGTAAGTGCGTATAAGTGCGTGTAAGTGCGTGTAAGTACGTGTAACTACGTGTAACTGCGTGTAACTGCATGTAAGTGCGTGTACATGCATGTAAGTGCGTGTAAGTACGTGTGAGTGTATGTAAATGTGTATAAGTGTGTGTAGGTGCATACATGTGTGTGTAAGTGCGTATAAGTGCGTATAAGTGCATGTAAGTGTGTATACGTATGTGTTAGTGTGTGTAAGTACGAGTAAGTGCGTGTAAGTGCATGTTTGTGTGTATAAGTGCGCATAAGTGCGTGTAAGTCCGTGTAAGTAATGTAAGTACATGTAAGTATGTGTAACTATGTGTAAGTGCGTGTAAGTGTGTGTAGGTGCGTGTAAGTGTGTGTAAGTGCGTGTAAGTGTGTGTAAGTACGTGTAAGTGCGTATAAGAACATGTAAGTACATGTAAGTGCGTGTAAGTATTTGTAACTGCGTGTAAGCGTGTGTACGTGCGTGTAAGTGCGTGTAAGTATATATAAGTGCGTGTAAGTGCATGTAACTGCGTGTAAGTGCGTGTTAGTGTGTATAAGTACGTGTAAGTGCGTGTAAGTACGTATACGTGCATGTAAGTGCATGTAAGTGCGGTTAATTGCGTGTAAGTGCGTATACGTGCGTGTAAGTGCGTGTAAGTACGTGCAAGTACGTGTAAGTGTGTGTAAGTACGTGTAAGTGCATATATGTGCGTGTAAGTACGTGTAAGTGCGTGTAAGTACGTGTAAGTTCATGTAAGTACATGTAAGTGCATGTAAGTGCATGTACGTGCGGGTAAGTACGTGTTAGGGCATGTAAGTGTTTCTAAGTGTGAGTTAGTGCGTGTAAGTGTATGGAAACTTGTGTAAGTACCTGTAAGCGCAATTGACTACGTGTAAGTGCGTGTAAGTACGTGTAAGTACGTGTAAGTGCGTGTAAGTGCGTATAAGTACGTGTAAGTGTATGCAAGTACGTATAAGTACGTGTAAGTGTGTGTAAGTGTGTGTAAGTGCGTATAAGTACGTGTGAGTGCGTATAAGTGCCTGTAAGGACATGTAAGTGCGTGTAAGTGTGTGTAAGTAAGTGTAAGTGCGTGTAAGTGCATGTTGGTGCGTGCAAGTGCATATAAGTGCGTATAAGTGTGTGTAAGTGCGTATAAGTGCGTGTAAGTATGTGTAAATTTGTGTAAGTGCATGTAAGTACGTGTAAGTGCGTGTAAGTGTGTGTAAGTGTGTGTAAGTGTGTGCAAGTACGTGTAAGTTTATGTAAGTGTATGTAAGTGTGTATAGATGCGTGTAAGTACGTGTAAGTGCGTGTAAAGAAGTATTAGTGCGTGCAACTGTGTGTAAGTGCGTATAAGTGCTTTTCAATGCGTGTAAGTGCGTGTAACTGTATGTAAGAACGTGTAAGTGCATGTAAGTACGTGTAAGTGTGTGTAAGTAAATGTAAGTGGGTGTAAGTGCATGTAAGTGCGTATAAGTGTGTGTAAGTGCGTATAAGTGCATGTAAGTGTGTGTGTAAGTGCGTGTAAGTTTGTGTAACTGCGTGTAAGTGCGTACAAGTGCGGGTAAGTGCGTGTAAGTGCGCATAAGTGCATGTAAGTGCATGTAAGTGCATGTGATTGTGTCTAAGTGAGTCAAAGTACATGTAAGCGCGTGTAAGTGCATGCAAGTACGTGTAAGTATGTGTAAGTGCTTGTAAGTGTGTGTAAGTGCATGTAACTGCGTATAAGTGTGGGTTAGTGCGTGTGTGTGTGTGTGTAAGTGTGTGTAAGTGTGTGTAAGTGCTTTTAAGTGCATGTAAGTGTGTGTAAGTGTGTGTACGTACATGTAACTATGTGTAAGTACGTGTCAGTGCGTGTAAGTGTGTGAAAGTGCGTGTAAGTGTATACAAGTGTGTGTCAGTGCGTGTAAGTGCGTGTAAGTGTGTGTAAGTTTGTGTAAGTACGTGTAAGTGCGTGTAATTACGTGTAAGTATTTCTAAGAACGTGTAAGTACTTGTAAGTGCGTTTAAGTGCGTGTAAGTTCGTATAAGTGTGTGTAAGTGCATGTAAGTGCAATTAACCGCGTGTAAGTGTGTGTAAGTGTGTGTAAGTACGTGTAAGTACATGTGAGTGTGTGTAAGTGTGTGCAAGTACATGTAAGTGCGTGTTAGTGTGTGTAAGTGCGTGTAAGTGCGTGTAAGTACGTGTAAGTTTGTGTAAGTGCATGTAAGTGCGGGTAAGTACGTGTACGTGCGTGAAAGTACGTGTAAGTGCATGTAAGTGCGTGTAAGTGCGTGTAAGTGCGTGTTAGCATGTGTAAGTGCGTGTAAGTACGTGTAAGTGGGTGTTGGTACATATAAGTACGTGTACGTGCGTGTAAGTACGTGTAAGTGCATGTAAGTGCGTGTAAGTGCGTGTAAGTACGTATAAGTACGTATAAGTGCGTGTAAGTGCATGTAAGTACGTATAAGTGCGTGTTAGTGTGTGTAAGTACACGTAAGTGCGTGTAAGTGTGTGTAAGTGCGTGTAAGTACATCTAAGTGTATGTAAGTGTGTGTAAGTGCATGTAAGTGTTTGTATGTGCGTGTAAGTACGTGTAAGTACGTGTAAGTGCGTGTAAGTTCATGTAAGTGCGTGTAAATGCATGCAAGTGCGTGTAAATGCATGCAAGTGCATTTCAGTACGTGTACATGCCTGGAAGTGCGTGTAAGTGCGTGTAAGTGCATGTAAGTACGTGTAAGTATGTGTAAGCACGTGTGACTGCGTGTAAGTGCGTATAAGTGCCTGTAAGTGCGTGAAAGTGTATGTGAGTGTGTGTAAGGGTGTTCAAGTGTGTGTAAGTACGTGTAAGTGTGTGTAAGTGCGTGCAAGTACGTGTAAGTGTGTGTAAATGCGTGCAAGTGTGTGTAAGTGCATGTAAGTGCGTGTAAGTGCGTGTAAGTATGTGTAAGAGCATGTAAGTGTGTGTAAGTACGAGTAGGTGCGTATAAGTGCGTGTACGTACGGGTAAGTGCAGGAAAGTATGTGTAATTGTGTGTAAGTGTGTGTAAGTGCATATAAGTGCGTGTAAGTGCGTGTAAATGCGTGTAAGTGCATGTAAGTACGTGTAAGTGTGTGTAAGTGTGCGTAAGTGCATGTAAGTGCGTGTAAGTGCGTGTAAGTTCGATTAAGTACATGTAAGTGCGTGTAAGTGTGTATAAGTGTGTGTAAGTGCGTGTAAGTGTTCGTAAGTACGTGTAAGTGATGTAAGTGTGTGTAAGTACGTTAAAGTGCGTGTAAGTGCGTGTACATACGTGTAAGTGTGTGTAAGTGCGTGTAAGTACGTGTAAGTGCATGTGAGTACGTTTAAGTGCGTATACGTGCGTGTAAGTGCATGTAAGTGCGTGTAAGTGCGTGTAAGTACGTGTAAGTGTGTCTAAGTGTGTTTAAGTGTGTGTAAGTGTGTGTATATGCGGGTAAGTGCGTGTAAGTGCGTGTGAGTGCATGTGAGACCGTATTAGTGCGTGTGAGTGAGTGTAAGTGAATATAAGTGAGTGTAAGTGTGTATAATTGCATTTAAGTGTATGTAAATATGTATAAGTGCTTGTAAGTGCGTGTAAGTGTGTTTAAGTACACGTAAGTGTGTGTAAGTACGTATAAGTGCGTGTAAGTATGTGTAAGTGTGTGTAAGTACGTGTAAGTGTGTGTAAGTACGTGTAAGTATGTGTAAGTACGTGTCAGTGTGTGTAAGTGCGTGTAAGTGTGTGTAAGTACGTGTAAGTACGTGTAAGTGTGTGTAACTGTGTGTAACGGCGTGTAAGTGAGTGTAACTACGGATAAGTGCGTGTAAGTCTGTGTACGTGCGGATAAGTGTGGGTAAGGACGTGTGAGTGCCTGTACGTATGTGTAAGTGCGTGTAAGTGCGTATAAGTGCGTATAATTGCGTGTAAGTGCGTGCAAGTGCTTTTTAGTGTGTGTAAGTGCGCGTAAGTACATGTAAGTGCAGGTATGTGAGTGTAAGTACGTATAAGTGCGTGTAAGTGCGTGTAAGTATGTGTAAGTGCATGGAAGTGCGTGGAAGTGTGTGTATGTGCGTGTAAGTACGTGTTAGTGTGGATAACTTTGTGGAAGTGCGTGTAAGTGCGTGTATGTGCGGATGAGTGCGTATAAGTGCGTGTAAGGTCGTGTAAGTGTGTTTAGGTGCATGTAAGTGCGTGTAAGTGTGTGTAAGTATGTGTAAGTGTGTGTAAGTGCTTGAAAGCGTGTGTAAGTGTGTGTAAGTGCATGTAAGTGTGTGTAAGTGCATGTAAGTGCGTGTAAGTGCGTATAAGTACGTGTAAGTGCCTGTAAGTGCGTGTAAGCATGGGTAACTGCGTGTAACTGTGTGTAAGTACATGGAAGCGCGTGTAAGTGCGTATAAGTACGTGTAAGTGCATGTAATTGCGTGTAAGTATGTGTAAGTGCGTGCAAGTGCGGGTAAGTGTGTGTAAGTGCGTGTAAGTGCGTGTAAATACGTGTAAGTGTGTGTAAGTGCATGTAAATACGTGTAAATGCGTGTAAGTGTATGTAAGTATGTGTAAGTGCGTGCAAGTGTGTGTAAGTGCATGCAAGTGCCTGTAACTGCGTGTAAGTGCGTGTAAGTGCGTGTAAGTACGTATAGTGCGTGTAAGTGCGTGTAAGTGCGTATAAGTGCTTGTAAGTGCATGTAAGTGTGTGCAAGTGCGTGTAAGTGCCTGTAACTACGTGTAAGTGCATGTAACTACATGTAAGTGTGTGTAAGTGCGTGTAAGTGTATGTAAGTGCGTGTAAGTGCATGTAAATACGTGTAAGTTTGTGCAAGTATGTGTAAGTACGTGTAAGTGCAATTAGCTATGTGTGAGTGCGTGTAAGTGCGTGTAAGTGTGTGTAAGTGCGTGTAAGTGCATGCAAGTGTCTGTAAGTACGTGTAAGTGCGTGTACGTGCGTGTGAGTCCGTGTAAGTGTGTGTAAGTACGTGTATGTGTGTGTAAGTGCGTGTAAGTGCATGTAAGTGCGTGTAAGTGTCTGTAAGTGCATGTAAGTATGTGTAAGTGCGTGTAAATGTGAGTAAATGCATGTAAGTGTGTGTAAGCATGTACAAGTACATGTAAATGCGTGTAAGTGTATGTAAGTACGTGTAAGTGTGTGTCACTGTGTGTACGTGCGTGTAAGTGCATGTAAATGTGTATAAGTGCGTATAAGTGCGTGTAAGTGTGTGTAAGTGTGTGTAAGTGTGTGTAAGTGTGTGCAAGTACGTGTAAGTATGTGTAGGTGTGTGTAAGTCCGTGTAAGTGCGCGTAAGTGTGTGTAAGTGCATGTAAGTGTGTGTAAGTGCGTGTAAGTGTCTATAAGAGCGTGTAAGTACGAGTAAGTGTATGTAAGTATGTGTAAGTGCATGTAAGTGCGTGTACTTACGTGTAAGTGTGTGTAAGTATGTGTAAGTGTGTGTAACTACGTGTAAGTGCGTGTAAGTGCGGGTAAGTACGCGTAAGTACTTGTAAATGCATGTAAGTGCCTGTAAGTGCATGTAAGTATGTGTAAGTGCGTATAAGTGCGTGTAAGTGGGTATAAGTATGTGTAAGTGCGTTAAAGTATGTACAAGTGTGTGTAAGTACATGTAAGTGCGTGTAACTGCGTGTAAGTGCGTGTAAGTGCGTGTAAGTGCGTGTAAGTGCTTGTAAGTGCGTGTAGGTGCGTGTAAGTGCATGTAAGTACATGTAAATCCGTGTAAGTGCGTGTAACTACGTGCACATGTGTGTAAGTGCGTGTAAGAGCACATAATTGTGTGTAAGTGTGTGTAAGTGTATGTAAGTGTGTGTAAGTGTGTGCTAGTACGTGTAAGTGCATGGAAGTACGTGTAAGTATTTGTAAGTGCATGTAAGTTTGTATAAGTACGTGTAAGTACGTGTAAGTGTGTGTAAGTACAATTAACTGCGTGTAAGTGTGTGTAGGTGCATGTAAGTACGTGGAAGTGCATGTAAGTGTGTGCAAGTATGTATAAGTACGTGTAAGTACGAGTAAGTACGTGTAAGTGTATATAAGTGCGTGTAAGTGTGTGTAAGTGTGTGTAAGTGCGTGTAAGTGCATGTAAGTGTGTGTAAGTGTATGTAAGTGTGTAAGTGGGTGTAAGTGCGTGCAAGTGTGTGTAAGTGCATATAACTGTATGTAAGTGTGTGTCACTGCATGCAAGTACGTGTAAGTGCGTGTAAGTGTGTGTAAGTATGTAGAAGTGCGTGTAAGTGCGTGTAAGTGCATGTAAGCGTGTGTAAGTACGTGTAGGTGCCTGTAAGTGCATGGAAGTGCGTGTAAGTGTGTATAAACATGTGAAGGTGTGTACAAGTACGTGCAAGTGTGTGTAAGTGCGTGTAAGTACATGTAACTGCGTGTATGTGCGTGTACGTGCGTGTAACTGCGTGTAAGTACGTGTAATTGCGTGTAAGTGCATGTAAATGCGTGTAAGTATGTGTAATTGCGTATAAGTGCGTGTAAGTGCGTGTAAGTATGTGTAAGTGCGTATAAGTGCGTGTAAGTGCCTGTAAGTACATGTGACTACGTGTAACTGTGTGTAACTGCGTGTAAGTGCGTGTACATGCATGTAAGTGCGTGTAAGTACGTGTAAGTGCATGTAAGTGCATGTAAGTGCATGTAAGTGCGTGTAAGTACGTATATGTATGTGTAAGTTTGTATAAGTGCGTATAAGTGCATGTAAGTGTGTGTAAGTACATGTAAGTGTGGCTAAGTACGAGTAAGTGTAAGTGCATGTTCGTGCGTATAAGTGCGTGTAAGTGCATGTAAGTGCGTGTAAGTCAAATAAGTACGTGTAAGTATGTGTAACTATGTATAAGTGCATGTAATTTGGTGTAAATGTGTGTAAGTGCGTGTAAGTGTGTGTCAGTGTGTGTAAGTACATGTAAGTGCGTACAAGAATGTGTAAGTATGTGTATGTGCGTGTAAGTGCGTGTAACTGCATGTAAGCGCGTGTACGTGTGTGTAAGTGCGTGTAAGTATACATAAGTACGTGTAAGTACGTGTAAGTGCGTGTAAGTGCGTATAAGTACGTGTAAGTGTATGTAATTGTGTGTAAGTATGTGTAAGTTCGTGTAAGTGCGTGTAAGTGTGTGTAAGTGCGTGGAAGTGTGTGTAAATACGTATAAGTGTGTGTAAGTGCATGAAAATATGTGTAACTGCGTGTAAGTATGTGTAAGTGCGTATAAGTGCGTGTAAGTGTGTGCAAGTGCCTGTAACTGCATGTAAGTGCGTGTAAGTGCGTGTAAGTGCGTGTAAGTGCGTGTAAGTGCATGGAAGTGCATGTAAGTGTGTGTAAGTACGTGTAAGTGTGTATAAGTGCGTTTAAGTCCGTGTAAGTATGTGTAAGTACGTGTAAGTGTGTGTAAGTGCGTGTAAGTGCATGTAAGTGTGAGGAAATGTGTGTAAGTGCGTGTAAATATGAGAACATGCATGTAAGTGTGTGTAAGCATGTATAAGTACGTGTAACTGTGTGTAAGTGCGTGTAAGTACCTATAAGAGTGTGTCACTACGTGTACGTGCGTGTAAGTGCATGTAAATGTGTATAAGTGCGTGTAAGTGCGTGAAAGTGAGTGTAAGTGTGTGTAAGTGCATGTAAGTGTATGCAAGTACGTGTAAGTACGTGTAGGTACGTGTAAGTGCGCGTAAGTGCGTGTAAGAGCATGTAAATACTTGTAGGTACGTGGAAGTGTCTGTAAGTGCGTGTAAGTGCGAGTTAGTGTATGTAAGTATGTGTAAGTGCATGTAAGTATGTGTAAGTGTGTGTAACTGCGTGTAAGTGCGTGTAAGTGCGGGTAAGTACGCTTAAGTACGTGCAAGTGTGTGTAAGTGCCTGTAAGTGCGTGTAAGTGCGTGTAAGTACATGTAAGTGGGTGTAAGTACGTGTAAGTGCGTTTAAGTATGTACAAGTGCGTGTAAGTACGTGTAAGTGTGTAAAACTGCATGTAAGTACGTGTAAGTGCGTGTAAGTGCGTGTTAGTGCTTGTTAGTGCGTGTAAGTGTGTGTAAGTGCATGTAAGTGCATGTAACTGCGTGTAAGTGCGTGTAACTGCGTGCACATGTGTGTTAGTGCGTGTAAGAGCGCATAGGTGTGTGTAAGTATGTGTAGGTGTGTGTAAGTGCGTGCTAGTACATGTAAGTGCATGTAAGTACATGTAAGTATTTGTAAGTGCGTGTAAGTTTGAGTAAGTGCGTGTAAGTACGTGTAAGTGTGTGTAAGTGTAATTAACTACGTGTAAGTGCGTGTAAGTGTGTTTAAGTGCGTGGAAGTGCATGTAAGTGTATGCAAGTATGTATAAGTACGTGTAAGTACGTATAAGTGCGTGTAAGTGCGTACAAGTGTGTGTAAGTGCGTGTAAGGACATGTAAGTGCGTGTAAGTGTGTGTAAGTATGTGTAAGTGTGTTTAAGTGCGTTTAAGTGCGTGTAAGTGCGTATAAGTGTATATAACTGCATGTAAGTGCGTGTAAGTGCATGTAAGTACGTGTAAGTGCGTGTAAGTGTGTGTAAGTTCCTAAAAGTGCGTGTAAGTGCGTGTAAGTGCATGTAAGCGCCTGTAAGTACGTGTAAGTGCCTGTAAGTGCATGCAAGTATGTGTAAGTGCGTGTAAGTGTGTATAACTGCATGTAAGTACGTGTAATTGCGTGTAAGTGCATGTAAATGCGTGTAAGTATGTGTAAGTACATATACGTGTGTATAAGTGCGTGTAATTACGTGTAAGTGGGTATAAGTGCGTGTAAGTGCCTGTAAGTATGTGTAACTACGTGTAACTGCGTGTAACTGCGTGTAAGTGCGTATACGTGCATGTAAGTGCGTGTAAGTACGTGTAAGAGCATGTAAGTGTGTATAAGTATGTGTAAGTGCATGTAAGTGCATGTAAGTGTGTGTAAGTGCGTATATGTGTGTGAAAGTGCGTATAAGTGCGTATAAGTGCATGTAAGTGTGTGTAAGTACATGTAAGTGTGTGTAACTACGAGTAAGTGCGTGTAAGTGCATGTTCGTGCGTATAAGTGCGTGTAAGTGTGTGTAAGTCATGTAAGTATGTGTAAGTATGTGTAACTATGTGTAAGTGCGTATAAGTGTGTGTAAGTGTGTGTAAGTGCGTGTAAGTGCGTGTAAGTGTGTGTAAGTACGTGTAAGTGCGTATAAGAATGTGTAAGTACGTGTAAGTGCGTGTAAGTGCGTGTAACTGCGTGTAAGTTCGTGTACGTGTGTGTAAGTGCGTATAAGTATACATAAGTGCGTGTAAGTGCATGGAACTGCGTGTAAGTACGTGTAAGTGTGTATAAGTCTGTGTGAGTGCGTACAAGTACGTATAAGTGCGTGTAAGTGCATGTAAGTGTGGTTAATTGTGCGTAAGTGCGTATAAGTGCGTGTAAGTGTGTGTAAGTATGTGTAAGTGCGTGTAAGTGTGTGTAAGCACGTGTAAGTACGTATAAGTGTGTGTAAGTACGTGTAAGTGCGTGTAAGTACGTGTAAGTGCGTGTAAGTACATGTAAATGCGTATAAGTGTGTGTAAGTGCATATAAGTTCGTGTAAGTGTGCGTAACTGTGTGTAAGTGTGTGTAAGTGTGAGTATGTGCGTATAAGTGCTTGTAAGTGCGTGTAAGTATATGCTAGTGCGTGTAAGTGCATGTAACGGTATGTAAGTACGTGTAACTCTGTATAAGTACATGTAAGTGCGTGTAAGTGCATGTATGTGGGTGTAAGTACGTGTTAGTGCATGCAAGTGTTTGTAAGTGTGAGTAAGTGCGTGTAAGTGTATGTAAGTTTGTGTAAGTGCCTGTAAGTGCAATTAACTAGGTGTAAGTGCGTGTAAGTACGTATAAGTACGTGTAAGTACGTATAAGTGCGTATAAGTGCATGTAAGTGTATGCAAGTGTGTGTAAGTGCGTGTAAGTGTGTGAAAGTATATGTAAGTGCGTCTAAATATGTGTGAGTGTGTATAAGTGCTTGTAAGTATAAGTAAGTGCGTGTAAGTGTGTGTAAGTCTGTGTAAGTGCGTGTAAGTGCATGTAGGTACATGTAAGTGCGTATAAGTGCGTATTAGTGCGTGTAAGTGCGTATACGTGCGTGTAAGTGTGTGTAAATATGTGTAAGTGCATGTAAGTGCGTGTAAGTGCGTGTAAGTGCATGTAAGTGCGTGTAAGTGTGTGTAAGTGTGTGGAAGTGTGTGTAAGTACATGTAAGTATGTGTAAGTGTATGTAAGTGTGTGTAAATGCGTGTAAGTACGTGTAAGTGCATGTAAGCACGTATTAGTGCGTGTAATTGCGTGTAAGTGCGTATAAGTATGTGTAAGTACGTGTAAGTACGTGTAACTGTATGTAAGAACGTGTAAGTGCATGTAAGTACGTGTAAGTGCGTGTAAGTGCATGTAAGTGCGTGTAAGTGCATGTAAGTGCGTGTAAGTGTGTATAAGTGCGTGTAAGTACATGTAAGTGCATTTAAGTGCATGTAAGTGTGTGTGTAAGTGTGTGTAAGTGTGTTTAACTGCGTGTAAGTGCGCATAAGTGCGGATAAGTGCGTGTAAGTGTGTATAAGTGCGTGTGAGTGCATGTAAGTGCAATTAACTGCGTGTAAGTGCAAGTAAGTGCATGTAAGTGCATACAAATGCATGTAAGTGCATGTCAGTGTATACAAGTATGTGCAAGTGCATGGAAGTACGTGTAAGTGTGTGTAAGTATGTGTAAGGGTGTGTAAGTGCATGTAAGTGCGCGTAAGTGTGTGTATGTGTGTGTAAGTGCATGTAAGTGCGTGTAAGTGCGTGGAAGTTCTTCTAAGTGCTTGTAAGTGCGTGTAATTGTGTGTAAGTACATATAAGTGCGTGTAAGTATGTGTAAGTGCGTGTAAGTAAGTTCAAGTGCTTGTAAGTGCGTGTAAGTACGTGTAAGTGCTTGTAAGTGCAAGCAAGTATGTGTAAGTACATGTAAGTTCTCATAAGTGCGTGTGAAGTGCGTGTAAGTGTGTATAAGTACGTGTAAGTGTGTATAACTACGTATAAGTGTGTGTAAGTGTGTGTAATTGCATATAAGTGCGTATAAGTACATGTAAGTGTGTGTAAGTGCGTATACGTATGTGTAAGTGCGTGTAAGTACTTGTAACTGCGTGTAACTTCATGAAAGTGCGTGTAAGTGCGTGCAAGTGCGTATAAGTATATGTAAGTGCATGAAACTGCATGTAAGTGCGTGTAAGTGTAAGTAAGTATGTGTAAGTGTGTGTCACTGTGTGTAAGTATGTGAAAGTGCATGTAAGTGCGTATAAGTGCGTGTAAGTGCGTGTAAGTGCATATGACTGCGTGTAACCACGTGTAAGTGCGTATTAGTGCGTGTAAGTGCATGTAAGTGCGTGTAAGCGCGTGTAAGTGCGTGTAAATGCTTGTAAGTGGGTATAAGGGCATATAAGTACGTATAAGTACGTGTAACTGCGTGTAACCGCGTGTAATTGCGTGTACGTATGTGTAAGTGTGTGTAATTGCATGTAAATACATGTAAGTACGTGTAAGTGCGTATAAGTGCGTTAAAGTGCATATAAGTGGGTATAAGTAAATGTAAGTACATGTAAGTGTTTGTAAGTACGTGTAAGTATGTGTAAGTGCGTATAAGTGCATATAAGTTTGTGTAAGTAAGTGTATTTGCGTGTAAGTGCAATTTAGTGCATGTAAGTGCATATAAGTACGTGTAAGTGCGTTTAAGAGCATGTAAGTAAATGTAAGTGTGTGCAAGTACGTGTAAGTGTGTGTAACTGCGTGTAAGTGCATGTAAGTACGTGTAAGTGTGTGTAAGTGTGTGTAAGTTTGTGTAAGTATGTACAAGTACGTGTAAGTGCATGTAAGAGCGTGTAAGTACGTGTAAGTGCGTATAAGTGCGTGTAAGTGTGTGTAAGTACGTGTAAGTGCGTGAAAATATGTGCAAGTATTTATAAGTGCGTGTAAGTACGTGTAAGTACGTGTAAGTGCGTGTAGCTTTGTGTAAGTGCGTGTAAGTGCACGTAAGTGCAAATAACTTGGCTTGTGTGCGTGTAAGTGCATGTACGTGCGTGCAAGTGCGTGTAAGTGCGTGTAATTATGTAAGTGCGTGTAAGAGCGTGTAAGTGCATGTAAGTACGTGTATGTGTGTGTCAGATCATCTAAGTATGTGTAAGTGCATGTAAGTACGTATAAGTGCGTATAAGTGCGTGTAAGTGCATATAAGTGCGTGGAAATGTGTGAAAGTACGTGTAAGAACGTATAAGTGCGTGTAAGTACGTGTAAGTGTATATAAGTATGTGTAAGTACGTATCAGTGCGTGTAAGTACATGTAAGTGCGTGTAAGTGCGTGTAAGTGCGTATAAGTATGTATAAGTACGTTTAAGTTTGTGGAAGTGCATGTAGGTGTGTATAAGTGTGCGGAACTGTGTATTAGTGCGTGTAAGCGCGTGTAAGTGCGTGTAAGTACGTGTAAGTACGTGTAAGTGTGTGTAAGTGCATGTAAGTGCGTGTAAGTGTGCGTAACTGTGTATAAGTGCTTGTGAAGTACGTGTAAGTGTGTGTAAGTATGTGTAAGTGTGTATAACTATGTATAAGTACATGTAAGTGTGTTTAAGTGTGTGTAAATGCGTATAAGTATGTGTAAGTGCGTGTAAGTGCGTGTAAGTGTGTGTAACTACGTGTAACTGCGTGAAAGTATGTGTAAGTACGTGCAAGTGTGTATAAGTACGTGTAAGTGTATATAACTGCATATAAGTGCGTGTTAGTGTAAGTAAGTATGTGTAAGTATGTGTAAGTGTGTGTAAGTGCGTGTAAGTGCGTATAAGTGCGTGTAAGTGTGTGTAAGTGCGTGTAAGTACATGTAAGTACGTGTTAGTACGTGTAAGTATGTGTAAGTGCATATGACTGCGTGTAACTACATGTAAGTGCGTGTAAGTACGTGTAAGTGCATATATGTGCGTGTAAGTGTGTGTAAGTACGTGTAAGTGCTTGTAAGTGCATGTAAGTGCATATAAGTGCGTATAAGTGCGTGTAAGTGGGTGTAAGTACATGTAAGTGCATGTTAGTATTTGTAAGTGCTTGTAAGTACATGTAAGTACGTATAAGTGCGTGTAAATTTGTGTAAGTATATGTAAGTGCGTGTAAGTGCAATTGACTGCATGTAAGTCCGTATAAGTACGTGTAAGTGCGTGAAAGAGCGTGTAAGTAAATGTACGTATGTGCAAGTACGTGTAAATGCGTGTAAGTGCCTGTAAGTACGTACAAGTGCATGTAAGTACATGTAAGTGCGTGTAAGTACGCGTAAGTGCGCGTAAGTGCGTGTAAGTGCGTGTAAGTACGCGTAAGTGCGTGTAAGTGCGTGTAAGTGCGTGTAAGTACGTGTAAGTACGTGTAAGTGCATGTAGCTTTCTGTAAATGCGTGTAAGTGCGTGTAAGTGCAATTAACTTGGTGTAAGTGCGTGTAAGTATGCATAAGTGCGTATAAGTGCGTGTTCGTGTGTGCAAGTACGTGTAAGTTTGTGTAAGTGCGTGTAAGTGCGTGAAAGTGCGAGTAAGTACGTGTAAGTGCGTGTAAGTGCATGTAACTACGTGTACGTGTGTGTAAGAGCATGTAAGTATGTGTAAGTGTGTGTAAGTACGTGTAAGTGCATATAAGTGCGTGTAAGTGCATGTAAGTGCGTGTAATTGTGTGAAAGTGCATGTAAGTACGTGTAAGTGCGTGTAAGTACGTGTAAGTGTGTATAAGGAGCTGTAAGTGCGTATCAGTGTATGTACGTACGTGTAAGTGCGTATAAGTGCGTGTAAGTGCGTGTAAGTACGTGTAAGTACGTGTAAGTGTGTGTAAGTCCATGTAAGTGCGTGTAAATGTGTGTAACCGTGTATAAGTTGTGTAAGTGCGTGTAACTGTGTGTAAGTGCGTATAAGTGCGTGTAAGTGTGTGTAAGTGCTTGGACGTGCATGTAAGTATGTGTTAGTACGTGTAAGTGCGTGTAACTGCGTGTCAGCGCGTGTAACTTCGTGTAAGTGCGTGTAAGTGCGTGTAAATGTTAAGTGCGTGTAAGTGAGTGTAAGTGTGTGTAAGTGTGTGTAAGTGCGTGTCAGTACATGTAAGTTTTTGTAAGTGTGTGTAAGTGTGTGTAAGTTTGTGTAAGGGCATATAAGTGTGTAAAAGTACGTGTAAGTACGTGTAAGTGCGTATAAGTGCGTGTAAGTGTGTGTAAGTGCGTGTAAGTGCATGTAAGTGCGTGGAAGTGCGTATAAGTGCGTGTAAATGCGTGTAAGTGCATGTTAGTATATGCAAGTGTGTGTACGTGTGTGTAAGTGCGTGTAAATGCGTGTAAGTGTGTGTAAGAGCGTGTAAGTGTGTATAAGTGCGTGTAACTGTGATTAACTACGTGTAATTGTGTGTAAGCGTGTGTATGTAGGTGTAAGTGTGTTTAAGTGCGTGTAAGTACGTGTTAGTGTATCTAAGTGCATGTAAGTGCGTGTAAGTGCGTATAAGTACGAGTAAGTACATGTAAGTATGTGTATGTGCGTGTAAGTGCGTGTAAGTTTATGTAAGAATGTGTAAGTACGTGTAAATGCAATTAACAGTGTGTAAGTGCGTGTAAGTGCGTGTAAGTGCCTCTAAGAGTGTGTAAGTGCGTGTAAATGCGTGTAAGTGTGTGAAAGTATGTGTAAGTGCGTGTAAGTGCATGTAAGTGCGTGTAAGTGCGTGTAAGTGTGTGTAAGTATGTGTAAGTATGTGTAAGTGCGCGTTAGTGCGTGTTAGTGCGTGTAAGTGTGTGTAAGTGCGTGTAAGTGCGTGTAAGTACGTGTAAGTACGTGTAAGTGCGTGTAAGTGCGTGTTAGTGCGTGTAAGTGTGTTGGTGTGTTTAAGTGCGTATAAGTGCATGTAAGTGCGTGTAAGTGTGTGTAAGTGCGTATAACTGCATGTAAGTACGTGTAAGTACGTGTAAGTGCATGTAAGTGCGTGTAAGTGCGTATAAGTGCATGTAAGTGTGTGTAAGTGCATGTAAGTGTGTGTAAGTACGTGTAAGTGCATGTAAGTATGTGTAAGTGCGTGTCACTGCGTACAAGTGGGTATACGTGTATGTACGTTTGTGTAAGTACATTTAAGTTTGTGTAAGTGCGGGTAAGTCCGTGTAAGTGCATGTAAATACGTGTACGTACGTGTAAGTGCTTCTATGTGCGTGTAAGCATGTGTGAGTGCATGTAAGTACGTGTAAGAATGTGTATGTGTGTACAAGTACGTACAAGTACGCGTAAGTATGTGGAAGTGTGTGTAAGTATGTGTAAGTGCGTGTAAGTGCGTGTAAGTGCATGTAAGTGTGGGTAAGTACGTGTAAGTACACGTAAGTGCACGTAATTGCGTGTAAGTGCGTGTAAGTACACGGAAGTGCGTGTATGTGCGTGTAAGTGCATGAAAGTGCATGTAAGTACATGTAAGTGCATGTATGTGTGTGTAAGTGCATGTAAGTACGTGTAAGTGCGTGTAAGTATTTGTTACTATGTATAAGTACGTATAAGTGCGGGTAAGTACGTGTAAGTGCATGTAAGTACGTGTAAGTGTGTTAAGTGTGTGTAAGTACGTGCAAGTGTGTGTAATTGGGTGCAAGTACGTGTAAGTACATGTAAGTGCGTGTAAGTGTGTGTAAGTGTGTGTATGTGTGTGTCAGTGTGTGTAAGTGCCTGTAAGTGTGTGTAAATGCGTGTAACTGTCTGTAAGTGCATGTAAGTGCGTGTAAGTGTGTTAAGTGTGTGTAAGTACGTGTAAGTGTGTGTAAGTGCTTGTAAGTACGTGTAAGTGCGTGTAAGTGCGTTTAACTGCGTATACGTATGTATACGTGTGTGTAAGTGCGTGTAAGTACGTAGAAGTACGCGTAACTGCGTGGAAGTGCGTATAAGTGCATGTAAGTGCATGTAAGTGCGTGTAAGTGCGTGTAATTACGTATAAGTGTTTGTAAGTGCGTGTAAGTACGTGTAAGTGTGTGTAAGTGCGTAGACGTTCGTGTACGTATGTGTAAGTGTGTAAAAGTGCAATTAACTATGTGTAAGTGCGTGTAAGTGTGTGTAAGTACGTGTAAGTGCGTGTAAGTGTGTGCAAGTGCGTGTAAGTACGTGTAAGTGCGTGTAAGTGTGTGTACGTACGTGTTAGTGTGGGAAAGTACGTGTAAATGCGTGTAAGTGTGTGTAAGTGTGCGTAAATACGTGTAAGTGTGAGTTAGTGCGTGTAAGTGCATGTGACTGCGTGTAACCACGTGTAAGTGCGTGTAAGTGCATAGAAGTGCATGTAAGTACGTGTAAGTGCGTGTAAGTGTGTGTAAGTACGTGTAAGTGTGTGTAAGTGCTTGGAAATGCATGTTTGTATATGTTAGTACGTATAAATGCATGTAACTGCACGTCAGTGTGTGTAACTTCGTGTAAGTGTGTGTAAGTGCGTGTAAGTGTTAAGTGCGTGTAAGTGTGTCTAAGTGTGTGTAACTGTGTGTAAGCGCGCGTCAGTACATGTAAGTTTTTGTAAGTGTGTGTAAGTGTGTGTAAGTTTGTGTAAGGGCGTATAAGTGCGTGTAAGTACGTGTAAGTACGTGTAAGTGCGTACAAGTGCGTGTAAGTGTGTGTAAGTGTGTGTAAGTGCATGTAAGTGCGTGGAAGTGTGTATAAGTGCGTGTAAATGCGTGTAAGTACATGTTAGTATATGTAGGTGTGTGTACGTGCGTGTAAGTGTGTGTAAATGTGTGTAAGTGCGTGTAAGAGCGTGTAAATGCATGTAAGTGCGTGTAACTGTGTGTAACTAGGTGTAACTGTGTGTAAGTGTGTGTATGTACGTGTAAGTGTGTTTAAGTGCGTGTAAGTACGTGTAAGTGTATCTAAGTGCATGTAAGTGCGTGTAAGTGCGTGTAAGTACGAGTAAGTGCATGTAAGTATTTGTAAATGCGTGTAAGTGTGTGTAAGTTTGTGTAAGAACGTGTAAGTGCGTGTAAATGCAATTAACAGTGTGTAAGTACATATAAGTGCATGTAAGTGCCTCTAAGAGCATGTAAGTGCGTGTAAATGCGTGTAAGTGCGTGCAAGTATGTGTAAGTTTGTGTAAGTGCATGTAAGTGCGTTTAAGTGCGTGTAAGTGCGTGTTAGTGCGTGTAAGTGTGTAGGTATGTGTAAGTGCGTATAAGTGCGTGTAAGTGCGTGTAAGTGTGTGTAAGTGCGTATAACTGCATGTAAGTACGTGTAAGTATGTGTAAGTGCGTGTAACTGCGTGTAAGTGCGTATAAGTGCACGTAAGTGCGTGTAAGTGCAAGTAAGTGCGTGTAAGTACGTGTAAGTGCATGTAAGTATGTGCAAGTGTGTGTAACTGCGTATAAGTGGGTATACGTGTATGTACACTTGTGTAAGTGCGTTTAAGTTTGTGTAAGTGCGGGTAAGTGCGTGTAAGTACGTGTAAGTGCTTCTAAGTGCGTACAAGTGCGTGGAAGTACGTGGAAGTGTGTGGAAGTGTGTGTAACTATGTAAGTGTGTATAAGTGTGTGTAGGTGCGTGTAAGTGTGCATAAGTGCGTATAAGTGCGTGTAAGTATGTGTAAGTGCATGTAAGTACAGGTAAGTGTATGTAAGTACGTGTAAGTGTGTATACGTGTGCATACATGTATGTAAGTACGTGTACGTACATGTAAGTGCGTGTAAGTACGTGTAAGTGCATGTAAGTGCGTGTAAGTGCGTGTAAGTGCGTGTAAGTGCGTGTAAGTACGTATAAGTATGCGTAAGTATGTGTAAGTGGGTGGAAGTGCGTGTAATTGCGTGTAACTGCGTATAACTGCGTGTAAGTACATGTAAGTGCGTATAAGTGTGTGTATGTGCATGCAAGTGCATGTAAGTGTGTGTAAGTATATACAAGTACGTGTAAATGTGTATAAGGGCGTGTAAGTGCATGTAAGTGCGTGTAAGTACGTGTAAGTACGTGTAAGTTTGTGTAAGTGCGTGTAAGTATGTGTAATTGCATGTAAGTGTATGCAAGTGCGTATAATTGCGTGTACGTGCGTGTAAATTTGTGTAAACGTGTGTAACTGCGTATAAGTGCGTGTAAGTGCGTGTCAGTGCTTGTAAGTGCGTGTAAGTGCGTGTAATTGTGTGTAAGTGCGTGTAAGTGCGTGTAAGTATGTGTAAGTGCGTGTAAGTGGGTATAAGTACGTGTAAGTGCATGTAAGTGTTTCTAAGTGCGTGTAAGTACGTGTAAGTACGTATAAGTGCATGTAAGCTCGTGTAAGTACGTGTAAGTTTCTGTAAGTATATTTAACTACGTGTAAGTGCGTATAAGTGTGTATAAGAGTGTGTAAGTGCGTGTAAGTGTATGCAAGTACGTATAAGTGCTTGTAATTGCGTGTAAGTATGTGTAGGTGCGTGCAACTACATATAAGTGTGTGTAAGTGCGTGTAAGTGCGTGTAAGTGCATGTATGTGCGTGTAAGTATGTGTAAGTGCGTATAAGTGCGTGTAAGTGCGTGTAAGTACATGTAAGTGTGTGTAAGTACGTGTAAGTGTTTATAAGTGCGTGTACGTGCGTGTAACTGCAAATAAGTGCATGTAAGTGTGTACAGGTGTGTGCAAGTATGTGTAAGTGCGTGTAAGTGCGTGTAAATGTGTGTAAATGCGTGTAAGTACGCATAGGTGTGTGTAAGTACATGTAAGTGTGTGTAAGATCGTGTAAGTGTGCGTGAGTGCGTGTAAGTGCATGTAAGTGGGTGTAAGTGCATGTAAGTGCATGTAAGTGCGTGTAAGTATATGTAAGTGCGTCTAAGTACGTTCAAGTATGTGTAAGTGTGTATAAGTGTGTGCAAGTGCATATAAGGACGTGGAAGTGCGTGTAAGTGTGTGTAAGAGCGTGTAAGTACGTTGAACACTATGTAAGTGTGTGTAAGTGCATGTAAGTGTGTGTAAGTGTGTGTAAGTGCGTGTAAGTGCGTATAAGTGCGTGTAACTGTGTTTAAGTATGTGTAGTTACGTGTAAGTGCATGCAAATGCGTGTAAGTGAGTGTAACTGTATGTTACTGTGTATAACTGCGTGAAAGTGCATGTAAGTGTGTGTAAGTTCTTGTAAGTGCTTGTAAGTGCGTGTAATTGCGTGTAAGTGCGTATAAGTGCGTATAAGTGCGTGTAAGTGCGTATAAGTGCTTATAAGTGCGTGTAGCTGCATATAAGTACGTGTAACTACGTATAAGTACGTGTATGTCCATGTAACCGTGTGTAAGTGTATGTAAGTGTGTATAAGTACGTGGAAGTGTATGTAAGTGCGTGTAAGTACATGTAAGTGCGTGTAAGTGCGTGTAATTACGTGTAAGTATGTGGAAGTGCGTGTAAGTGTGTGTAAGTGCGTGTAACTGTGTGTAAGTATGTGTAAGTGTGTGTAATTACCTGTAAGTGCCTGAAAGTACGTGTAAGTATGTGTAAGTGCTTTTAAGTGCGTATAAGTATGTGTAAGTGTATGTCAGTGCGTGTAACTGTGCTTTAGTGCATGTAACTGCGTGTAAGTGTGTGCAAGTACGTGTAAATGTGTGTAAGTGCGTGTACATACACGTAAGTATGTGTATGTACGTGTACGTGTGTGTAACTGCGTGTAAGTACGTGTAATTACATGTAAGTGCATGTAAATACGTGTAAGTGCGTGTAAGTACGTGTAAGTGGTTGTAAGTGTGTGTAAGTACTTGTAAGTGCGTATGAGTTTGTATAAGTGCGTGTAAATACGTGTAAGTACATGTGAGTGCGTGTAAGTGCGTGTAAGTACATGTAAGTGCGTAAAAGCGTATGTAAGTGCATGTAAGTATGTGTAAGTGCGTGTAAGTGCGTATAAGTACGTGTAAGTGTGCGTAAGTGTGTGTAAGTATGTGTGAGTGTGAGTAAGTATGTGCTACTGCGTGTAAGTGTGTATTTGTGTGTATAAGTGCGTGTAAGTGTGTGTAAATGCGTGTAAGTGCGTGTTAGTACGTGTAAGTGTGTGTAACTACGTGTAAGTACGTGTAAGTGTGTGTAATTGTGTGTAAGTGTGTGTAATTGCATGTACGTGCGTGTAAGTACGTGAAAGTGCATGTAAGTGAGTGTAAGTGCATGTAAGTGCGTGTAAGTATGTGTAAGTACCTACAAGTGCGTGTAAGTACGTGTAAGTCCATGAAAGTGCGTGTAAGTACATGTAAGTGTGTGTAAGTACGTGGAACACTGTGTAAGTACGTATAAGTGTGTGTAAGTGCGTGTAAGTATGTGTAAGTGCGTATAAGTATACGTAAGTGCATGTAAGTACATATATAAGCGTGTAAGTGCATGAAAGTGCATATAAGTGCATGTAAGTGCGTGTAAGAGGTGTGCCAGAGCTGTGCCATGGTTGTGCCAAAGTTGTGCCAGAGTTGTGCAAGAGTTGTGCCTGAGTTGTGCTAGAGTTGTGCCGGTGTTATATCCGAGTTGTGCCAGAGTTGTGCCAGAGTAGTGCCCAAGTTGTGCAAGAGTTGTGCCAGAGTTGTCCAAGAGTCGTGCCAGAGTCGTGCCAGAGTTGTTCCAGATTTGTGCCAGAGTTGTGCCAGGGTTGTGCCAGAGTTGTGCTAGTGCTGTGCTTGAGTTGTGCCGGAGTTGTGCCAGAGTTGTGCCGGAGTTGTGCGAGAGTTGTGCCTGAGTTGTGCCAGAGTCGTGCCAGAATCGTGCCAGAGTCATGCCAGAGTCGTGCGAGAGTCGTGCCAGAGATGTGCCAGAGTTGTGCCAGAGTTGTGCCAGAGTTGTGCCACAGTTGTGCCACAGTTGTGCAAGAGTTGTGCCAGAGTTGCGCCAGAGTTGTGCCAGAGTCTGGCCAGAGTTGTGCCAGAAATATGCC
>SZWC01001643.1:28575-46958 GCA_023375785.1 Penium margaritaceum
TACGTCAACGTGCTCAGCTCCATCGGCAGGCCTCCTTGGCGGTCGAGCCGCCGGTGGTCACTGCCTCCGCAGAGGTCCTCTGCGTGCTTGTGGTGTTGGATCTGACTGTGCTGTTGTGTCTACAGCGTCATGCTCTGCCTAGGGTCCATATTTCATATTGCGGGGCACTGTTTGGCACATTGGACCAGCGTAGGCATTGCTTGGGTTCAGGCAGTCATAACTCTTTGCTACTATTTTTCTAGCTGTTTCTGACCGCACGGCTATGTTCGCAGCGTCGGTATTATGGTATGGTCCAGGTTTCAGGCAAAACGGATGACGCCCGGGTTTTGGGTTGTCGGCCGTCTGGCAGGCCTCACCGACAAAACCTGCCTGCCTTAAAATAGAGCTATTTTCTGATTGGCTGGTGATCTGAGTAACAAGCTATACAGAGTTGGGGGGAGCTAAAACTTGGAGGGGTCTCCTATTGTTGTTCATTCTTGATTGCTCATCAGTCACTTCCAGTTTTCAGCTGCTTTCTGGCGCTAACACTGGCGCGCGCATCTCTGAGTAACAAACCCAGAGCTCACAGACTTAGACTCTAGAGCAGCAGACTGAGGGGGCAGCAGCAACGAGCATTGAAGCCCGCACGCTGCATCAACAATGCTGCTGCCTCAACCTGCTGCGTAGATTCCAGCTGCCCGTGCCCTAGAAAAATAAGTCCCATGTACCCCTCGGAACGTCAAACTCTAAATATGATGGCATATTGTTCATTTTCTATTCTTTAGGGGTGAGCTGTTAATTGTATTCGGCCTAATTCCGCTATACCCACAATTTGGGCCTCCAAATTTCCTGCTGGCCATTTCTCGCACATTTAGGACGTGGTTCTCACTTTACCCAAAAGATGTGTGTTGTACCCACTTTTGTTGAAGTGCCTTAGATCATGCATGCCGCACCCCACTATTGCAAAGAAATTCATGCTGCACCAATTGCAGATGAATTAGTTTGACGACTGGGGTATCCGGCCGATTTTTTTTTATCTCACCGAATTCAGTCTCCATTTCTTTAAGTCACGAAATGAAGCCCGACTCAAGTGCGTTTCGAGTGACTTAAACAAAAGCACAAGTTCGTACAGAACAAATATGTGTCATAGTGAACATTTGTTCCCTACTTTCTGTCACGCTTTGAACAGGGGGATTGATCTTTGAATGAACGCTAAAAAACTCACATCATTCACATGCAAGAATAAACGTCACATGCATTCCACGCCGAACGTGCCATGATGTTGCGTAGTGTTGCGATTCCCGTCGACCTCGACAACACACGAACGGAATCTAATCGACACATATCTCGATCACGCGATATGTTGCCAGGTGGACGTTGCCTCTTCTCGTCCACATGCCAACGGCACCAACTGGCAAATATTCCGAGGACAGACCTCATGCTGTCACCGTCGTTCGATCGAAGCTAACGTTCCTCCCATCGTTGGTAGTTATGACCCAGGTGCATGATTGGATTAATACTTTTTGTTACCACTCCGTGCGTCTTCACACTGCATGCATGGTTTGTGACGGTTGTCGTCATGGTAAGTCGGCCAACCACCATGTGATGTGGACATTCTCTCTCGAGGTCATCAGGGGTCGTGACCGTTGAGCCATTGTTGATGTGTGCTCGACATGTTCTTTTAATGTGACTGTTTCGTCTCAATGGGTCTCAGTCTACGGTATGGCTCTCCTCCTCGCGCTGAAAACCAGTGGGTTTTCCGAGTGCAGATGGTGGGTATGATGCATATTACGGTGCATGACATACATTGTTATACCCACTGTTGGCCACGATGGCCGCCACTTTTTACGCCACAGGAGGTGACTACCCAGACGATGAGGACGACGATCCTCGAGAGGTCCTCATCTCCCGCTACCACCCTGAGTCATCCTTCCTTTGGACCGATTGGGAAGAAAACGAGTGGAACTGTCATGTCAATGTTGTGAAGCGCATGACTTCGCGCTCCCCAGACCGTGTTGAAGACGGCACGATGCGACTTGGAGGAAGTCAACGTGTCCGTCTGTTTCGTGATTACCGTAGGGGTGGGTTGAACCTACTTTGTTAGTAGACATGGCATCGCCTCCGACTATGTCGAAGAACGCTGTCCGCTTGCCACCTCATGCCAGTTTCTCTTGTCCATATTTTCCATACATGTGCCTGAATTCTTTCCATACATGCCCTCTTTATAGGGTCGTCTGATGAGGAAATGCCGCACCCCTCGCTGGAGAAGACTGGCAAAGATGCCGAAGCCGCTCCTGCTCGTGCACGCAAACACAAAGGAAGATGCACCGGTTTCCCGGGTGGGCGAGCCTTTCGCAACATGGACGCTTGCCGCGAAGCTGTCCAAGACTACGTTGTTGACCGCAACATGCCTGTCTCCTGGGTCCGCAGTGAGCCAACTCGCCTCGAAGTGCGGACTGTGGAAGACTGCAGGCTGCCCATGGCTCCTGAAGGCGCGCTATCAGCGCAAGCACGACAACGTTGCCGTGATCGAATTTGTGGATGGCCACAAGTGCTTCCTCACCACCAAGAAGGGCGACCAGGTGCGCCGGGCCACATGGATACTGCGGCACATCGAGAAGACAATCAAGGAAAAGCAGTCGACCGACACAAAGGTGCTGCAGCAGATTGTTGAGGCTCCCACAGGGGAGAAAGTGCACTACCCGGTGGTGTATCGTGCAAAAAAGGCAGCCCAGGAGAAGCTTATGGACAAGAAGACCCTCTCGTGGTCTCTCTTCCTAGCCTACATCGCGGAGGTCAGTAATTTGTTTTGCAAATCATATTTCCCATTGCTGTACGCATTTGTTACATATCCTTGTGTTCAACAACCATCCCCATGCACTGTATGCCCTGCAGCTGAAGCGAGTGGACCCCCGGACGTTCACGTGCGCATAGCAGGACAAGAAAAGAACTCTTCTGCCGGGCCTTCTTGGCACGTGGGGCGTGTTGGGAGGGCTGGAACCATGTGCATTGCATCATCACCATGAACGCGACCTTCTTGAATAATGGGTTCAAACATGTTCTTCTGATTGCATAGTTCTGGTATGCCAACAACCATTCGGTTTCCATGACGTGGACGTTGTGTGGACAATTGGACTTGGTTTGTGCAGCAACTGTCTCAAGTGTATCCCACGGCCCGCGACCGAGGATCAACCATCATCTCCAATCGTGACGCCGGACTCCTTGCTGTTGTGGCCCGAGAAATTCCTGGTACTACACATACCTAATTTGCGCAGCACATCCGTGAGAACGTGAAGTCCAAAGCGGGTCATGTGTCTGCTGACCTCTTATAGAACCTTGCGCATGCCTTCAACACCAGGGAGTTCAAGCACACATAGGAGGACTTGGTGAATGTTTCCATGTAGGGTCTAGAGTACATCTTTGGCGGTGGTGCAGAACCGGGCATCCCGCTGGACAGGTGGAGTCGACTCTACATCCCCGCGGTACAATGCGGTTACACAACGAGTAATGCGGCGGAGTCGTTGAACGCTTGTATCATGGACCTCCGCCATCTGTACCCCTTTCACTGCTTTTCCCAGCTTTACGTGTGGATGCAAAAGTTGTCTGTAGAACGGTGGAAGCTGACGCATGACTGTGAGACCACACTTACCCCCTTTGTGGATGCAAAAGTGAAAAACTACACGTAAAAGGTACGGGAGTACGACATCATTCCGACTGGATTGCTCTCTGGCACGGTCCCGGGTCCTAAGAGTCTGTCCGGGCGAGAGGTGGACTACAACGCCAAGAAGTGCAGCTGCAACCAGTGGGCCGAGTACGGGTTCCCGTGTCAGTATGTAGTGAGCCTTCTGCAGGATGCAGGTGTCAACCCCGAGATGTACGTTAACGTTCACTTAACAAAAATGGCGTGGAAGAGGACCTACTGTCACCCCATGTCCGGATTGAATCCCCGCAAGGTGTAGTATGCAGAGCAGGGCTGGGGACCATCAAGCAAGAAGCGCGGTGCCGGAAGGCCAAAGTCCAAGCGAAAGGACCGGTACGAGGGTCGGAAGAGGGACCGCATCTGCAGCCATTGCAGGCTGGCTGGATATGGCTCGCAGAAATGTACCAATCCAACTACTCTCTTGCCAGCTAATGTTGCTGCATCTTGTGCCAGACAGCTGGTTTCAGGACGCAAGATGCGAGGTGATGGCGGCCGATGCCCTTGAAGTGATGTAGCGGGTGCGCTAGTAGTAGCAGCAGTAGCCACGGTAGGTGAAGCTGCCGCTGGTATTGATGCATCGGATTCGGCAGCAGCAGTAGCAGTTGCTGCCACGGTAGGTGAAACTGGTGATGCAACGGGTGAGGAAGAAGCAGCAGCAGGCATAGCAAGTGATGACGTAGGTGAAGGTGAAGCAGTGGGTGAAGCAGCAGACCCCGCAGTATCTTCCCAGGTGGACATCCCTGGGAGTCCAGGAGGGGTAGCAAAAAACACAACAGACAATGACCCCTCCTCATCTGACTGGTCAGATGAGGAGAGTGCCTCAGACTACGTGACAACTGAGACAGAAGAGAAGGAGTCAAACGGTGGCTCCTCCCACTCGGACTCGTCCGGGGACGAGGAACCAACACAACGCACACGGAAGCGAGGAGGCCGTTCTGTCTGAGAATTGGTAATGTTGTCATCCTTGACATGCATTCATGGCCCATGGTGCATAAAATTTTACTCGTACGCTCTCAACTTTGTTTTCTTTTCTTTCTTTGTTCTGTGCAGGTGAGGCAGGTCCATGTCCTGCTAAAGACGGTGGTCACGCAACAACCAAGGCTCAAACTGCACCGGCATAGGTTCAGATCACATGTGGCCCACGGCACGGGATGTGCGGTGAAGGATGTGAAATTTATCTGTTGCAAGATGGCCTCTCTCAACCTAGGGATGACCGAGGAGGCCAGATATCAAGTGGCCAATCTATGTACAAGCATGTGTGTGTCCCCCTTTGGGGAAGACTTTCATGACACATGCCAAGAGTTCAGTGAAGATGCAGAGTGTCCTACTTGTGAGGTCATTTATTTTGTGCACGGCTTACCCATGTACGCTCAGTTATAGAATAGCACATGTGTCTTATCACCTCTGTTTTACTGGGCATGATGTTTTCAAAGTTGCACACAATGCCATTTGCCTACGCCACTCACTCTTGCCAGTGCTATCCCTTGTCACTAATTAAAAGCGATAGAACCTTGGTCATCAATTGTTTATAGAAATACCACATGTCCACTAGCAAACCATTTTTAGGGTTGGAAGGATAGAAAATTAGTGGACACACGATGAATATATTTGTGCATACATATTACGTAGGCCCACTCCCTGCCACAATAAGGGCTCATGGCGGCTATCTGTCACACAGAGGGCTCCAAGGAGACATAATCTGTGGTCAAATACTGCATGAAACTGTACATAAGTATACCACATGTCCACTATCTAAACACTTGGAGGTTGGAAGGATAAAAAATTAGTGGACACACAAAGCATGAATTTATGCATACATATTACGCAGGCACACTCCATGCCACACTAAGGGCTCATGGCCGCTATCTGCCACACAGAGGGCTCCCATGAGACATAATCAGTGGTGAAATACTTCATTAAACCGTACATAAATATACCACATGTGCAATATCTGTCACACTAATAGGATGAAAGGGTAGAATTTTAGTGGACACAACCCGAATAATTGTGGGCATTTATTCTTTGCATGCCCACTCTCAGCCTCACTAAGGTTGGATGGCTCTGTGTACAGCCAGGACTGCCACGGATCAGGAGTTTTAGGTGGATGTGGAGTGGACATTAGTCTGTCCAGGATCCAAACCATGGTCTCTGGATCAGGAGGTGTGGATGTCCACGATGGCATCCCGTTCCGCAGTACCCAATCATCGAACTCAGCCTTCATGGTGGCCCATGTAGCAGCGGCTTCCCGCGGATGCAACATGGCTGCTCTCTGTAGTGCTTCCTCTCCACCCCACGCACCGACGTGATCCCATGGACGCGGCCCATTTGGAACTCCACCCGTAACTTCGTCGGTAGCCATGGCTATGCTATGGATTAGGTGTACCTATGGAGAGGCAAGTGGACGTCGATGTCCACATTTTACGTGGTGCACGGGCCACACATGCGGAAACCATGGCAGTGCGCACCAATGTGTTGGACAAGTGGATCACATGAAACCGAACGGTTTGCGATGGTTTTTCGTACAATGTATGTTGACCGGACGACCGGACCGGGCCCGCCGTCGCACTCGTTCATGATGGGTTGAGCGCAAATGAGCGCGGACTGAAGGTTGGAGCTCTGCCTCTTGTTGAACCTGCGACATTTGGGTTCAACGATGTTTTCCGCAATTCAGGTTGTGAACTTTGCTTGGACACAAAATTTGCACGGGGTGGATGGTGCTCACAAAAGGAAAATGAGCAACGCTCGATCATTGGATATTGAGGAGAGTAACATATGCTCTAGACCAATGGTAGCCTTGAATGACAATGTCACCAAGTCAGAGTCGAATCTTGTAAGTGTGTGGTCTACTGGCAATGTCAACTGCCAAGTTGTCCTTGCAGCGCGAGGATACGACGGGGTCCTGTTAGGATGCTGTTGTGTTATTTTGGCCGGTGTGGAATGTGGGTATGCGGAGACTTACATTGTTCCCCATACGATGTTTGGCACCGTGGATATCCGAAGTATTTGTTTTTAACAGTGGCCCTCACAAGTATTATCTGAATTTCGAGGATGTTATAGTTATTTTTCTGTCAAAGTGGCCATGCTATTCCTTTTTGTGCAAAAATTGGTATGGTGGATATTAGTTGCAACGACAGTGGGTATGCAGCAAAAGTGACCTAATTTGATTCCACTTTTTAAAGATTTTGTAGTTGATTCCGTGAATGCACACATCATTCATGTACGCACTTCACATGATATGTGTAACGACGATAATGGGTTCGGTCACCATGTACCCAGTTTTCGGAACTATTTAGCTCATTCGCCCGTCGTCGAGCGAAAAATAACCCAACTACCCATCTGACGCCGCGACCGCCAGGCCAGTAACAAGGAAAAAAGAAAATTGTCTATGTCGAAACACCATGTCATGCGTCGTCGACACATGACATGGTGCCTCATCCGCAACTATCACAAACCCCAAAAAGGTGGGATTTGTGACACTTTCTGCAGGAGGTTTTCATAACATTTGTGGGGAGTTCGAGACTCCCCATGGGTTGCGTGGGCACCTGCCGGGCCCCGCTACCGCGGGGCCTGGCAGGTGCCAGTTTAAAAATAAAACCCAAACCCTCCGAATCATATCCCAAATTAGTTTGCTTTATATTTTTTGCTTCAACCAAGAGTTTGAAGGCTAAACGTCATGCGTTTGTTTTCTATTTTGCTTCAGCCGATGCTGGATTTCCGGAGTCATCCTCGTGATTGAGGACTCCGGCCGATCGACGATCAGCGACGAAAGTCGGTGATCGTGGACCTCGCAAGCCGTCGATTGATCATCGGCCGATCAACGGTTGGCGAGGTACGATCGGGACCTCTCGTCCTCGACCGTCGATTGGACGGATGGCCATGACGAGTTTTTTCTTGCTCGAGCGTCGACGCATGCCGCGAGCGAGCATGATTTCGGACTGGGCTTATCAGGTATTTTCTGCCGGTGCTGGGCGGATTAGAATCACTCTTTCTGTTTTATGGGTATCTGAGCTATTTGGCCCTAATAGATTACTCCTTTTGTATAATATAATAATTGGTTCAACGTAGTTACTGTGAATTTTAATTGGGAGTATGTTGTTGTTCTCAAGATATTTCATTTCCATTGGATTTCTGTCATTACACGGACCGAATATTTGCATGGCTATGTGAACAACGTAAGCATTATCCTCGTTACACCGAAACACCCCCTGCTCAAACCTGGGCCATGAGCTGGCAGGCGTTCATGGATTGGCATCCATACGTCATGCCGAACCTAAGAGTTGAATGGCCAACTCAGTGAATGGTCAGCTGGCCAATTAGAGTGAGTCGATGAATGCTTTTATAGTTGTGTGTGTTGCAACTTCCGCGGCACCCTATGAAGAGGGGCTGTTGACATGTCGCTGTCACATCGCTGCAACCGCCGCTTGCCGAGGACATGCGACAGGGTACCAGAAAGCATGGTCTAAAATACGTTGCCGCCGGACGACAAAGACATGCACAAGGCTGCGAGATGGTGTACTCGAAGGAACATATCGGCGGACAGTGCCCTCATCCCATCTGTGAACCCATCCTCCACTGGTCCAGCTAGGGGACACGATGTCTCGACAGGGTGCCTCTGAGCTCAATCCAGTCTCATTCAGTCTCGCATCGTCATCGTTGATGTCGTCATCATTGCCTCCAACCATGCCACTGCTGCAGCTGCGACCCCGGTGACTTCGGCATGGTGGACCAAGTCATAGAGTAGACCGGTAAGGCTATTCAGGATGGTAGATGGGATGTATAGGTTGCTATTTTGTGGAAAAAATACCCGCTGTTTCGGATGGCTTCCCAAATGTGCGCATGGCATCTTGCCACACAACCAAGTCTCGATGAGAATAATCCGCCCCCCGCTCAAGGTCCTGTACCGTGGTGGTGCCCCGATAATCCTCCTTCAAACGACACATAAGGCGTGTTTGATGATGTGATGTCTTGGTTGGAGAGGGATTAGAACGATGACTGGTGGTCCCGGAGGTTGGACGAGTGGGACGCCCTCCCACAGAACCAATCCGTTGATGAACTACCCCTTGCTCCCGTGTCCCCCGATGTCCGGGAAGCCGGACCAGTTAGGTTTAGCGTGGGGCGCCGTCGCGCACTGTCCCTCCGAAATGTCCACCTCGGTAATTCTTGCCTTGTGTCCCGGGTGTTTAGTGTCTTTTCTTTCCTTCTGGAAAAGGTGACTGACTGGTTTTACCTACAGTTTTGTATTCCTTTGGTTGACAAATTACTTTTCTGGTTTTGATATGCGCCAGCACAGCCACGGTGGACGGACCTACAAACAATCTGCGGCAGGTGGACCTGGTTGCCAAGTCCTGCAGTTGTGGCTGGTGGAAGGAGTTTGGCCTGCCATGTCACCATGCCTGCACTTTTTTCTTACCAAGCGCATCAACGCAGAGAACCTGGCTGACCCTGGCCTCACCCGCATAGCGTTCCGTCGTGCAGACAACCCCTTCCCCTCACCAGTCGTGAAGAACACACGGCCAGTCCAACCCCTCTGGCTGCAACCGGGACCTCGACAGGGCAAGAGCCGTCCAGGGAGCGCAAGGAAAGACCGGGAGACGTTGCGGAAGAAGAACTTCTTTTGCCCCCGCTGTGGGCAAAAGGGGCATACTAAGACCCGGTGCCAAAACCCGCCCGCATAGAGCCCTGCCCAGGTTGCAGCACAATATGATGGTGGTCTGGCTGTGGCTGCATAGTGGGCTGAAGCCGCCCTGGAAGCACGTGCTCCTGCCTCCATGGGTGGTCATCCACCTCTTGCAGAGTATGCCAGCAGTGACATGGAATACGACCTTGAGGCTAAGCCTCGGGATGACCCAGATGATGAGAAAGATGTTTTTGAAAGTGATGACTCTGGTGCATACGCCCCACTTGTTGGTGATGATGGTGAGACGGTGACGCAGGATGAGCACACCCAACACTTGGATGAGGAGGAGAGGGAGTGGCAAGGGACATACAAAGAAGAGCCAGAGGGGGCAGAGTGAGGTGAGTCTGTGAACTGTTAGTTTTGAAGTATTCCAACTATCTTCTTCCATTGCATTTTTGTTCCTTGCCTTACTACACTAATGGATGGTTTTGAAATTGTGTAGGATGAACTATGCTGGACCCTGGAGTTTGAGCACACCATTCATTCCGAGGGCTTACACTCCAGGAGAAAGGGGGGGTTTGAGTTAGGAAGAGGGTTAGGGTTAGGCTGAATGGGACAAGTTCAACGCATGTGGGGAGGGGGGGGCACTGGTGTGTTCATTTCAAGAAGCAGACATGGCAGCCAAGATTCAGACAGTGAGACAGACGTATTTTATGACGCTGAACACTGTCATCCATGGGAGCAGCTGTGTCCTGTGTGTGACATTGTCCAATTCCTCCGAGGGTTGAGTCTAGAACTATTTGAGGATATCACCTATCCCACCTTCACTTTCTGTAGTGAATAGTGATCCATGTCTGCTTAATTGACATTTCCCAAAGTCATTCCTCTTGCAATTCCCTCTTCTGACTTTCAATCATGCTGGAGAATTAATGGCAGATAGAAAAGGTTCAGTAGTTGAATTCAAACTTGTGTGTAAGAAAAACAAACGTCCAATTGGTAGGACATATTCTCCCCACTTCTGCAACATGTGGTAAAAAGAAAGAAATAACATAAGAAAAGCAGATATGGTTTAACACAAACATGAACAATTACATTCACTCTCCATTTTAGCAGCCTAAGGGGCTTCTCTGATCTCACCACCCAGACCGTTATCCTACTCAAAACATCGACTTTACATGCATTCACATTCTTTGTCTTATGAACATGTTACAGACAAGAATGTTAAGTACACTAGGCTGTTCAATATGTGTCTGAGGCTAGGCCACTGCTTATGTAATGTTCTTCACTATGTTTCTGATGTAATAGGCACTGTGGTTGTAACTAATGAAGTAGAAGGCGGATATGCCCTAAACATTTCCTATTTTGGCTGATAAATTGGTCATTCATTTCGTTGGATATAGCAATACTAGAGGGCATTCAGTCTATTTACTGACAGAAAAAAATGACAGTGGAGATGGTATTTTGTTCATTTCATGTGAGGAAACAATGAACACAAAATGACCAGCGTAAAGTGAACAATAACACCGAGGACAAGGTAATGTTGGCTCTCTCTTGGTAGCGCATAGGCATGCGATGCAATTCGTCACAACCGCGAACATGGAACTGGCCACACCGAGACCCATGGTGCCCATTTGGATGCACAGTACATCGGGCAGGCATGGGGTTCCCGCATACCCAACTGCCAACACATGGTGTATGGGTCGGCAGGTGTATTTGGGTTGATGATGTCCCATGCGCGCTTTATCTTTCCCCACTCGGCCACCACAGTGCGGTGGTTCATGGGGGGGGGGGGGGGGGGGGGGGAGTCACGGTTCTCCAAGGACCGTGTACTGGCTATAGGTGACCAGCCCAGCGTTGCAACGGTGGCAGAGGACACGTGTGTCGAACTTGGGACATGTCAAAAGAGGGTTTGTTCAATGTAGCCGTGAGTACGTGATGGAGACGGTTGTCGATTGCAGTGAAAACCGTTATATATGCATAGCATACATACGGGTTTGACAGTGAAAACGAGAAGACCATGCCCCGTACGGCTTGGTGCATTTGAATAGCATCACTCGACGTCTGGATCCGTCATGTGCCGCCAGCCGCACACCCAAGCAGGAGGGCATTGACGAGTACCATGCCGAGCCTCTGCGCAGACCGAGGCATTTACGTTCGGCAGCAGGTGTCTAGGGTAGGGTTCCGTTCCGATGGTCGGGTTGATTCAGATCGTACACATTGGGTACATTATCTTATTCTCTGTAATTTCGGACGGTTCGACATTCAATGCCGACCGAGGTGTACATGTGGCTTATTGTCCTGGGGCACGGACGGATGCGGCTTATTGTTCTGGCTGAGGGCCGGATGAGGCCTATGGTTCTGGCAAAGGGGCGGATGAGGCTCATTGTTTTGGCGGAGGGGCCGATGGGGCTTATCGTTCCGATGGAGGGGCGGATGGGGCTATTTATTCCCACGGAGGGGTATATGAGGATCACGGATGACAAAACTAGAGAGAATCAGCATTTTCACCCTTCAAAATATGGACTCTTTTTTTTATGGCACACAAACCACCCTTTGTTTGTAGAAAAAAAACTTTCAAATCCAACTCCTCTTTACATTCGCGGTTGAGGCTTTTGTTTTGGGTGAAATAGCTAAGATCTCATGAAACACAAAGTGTGACTCTCATCCGCCTGTCGTTCGGAAGAAAATCAATGATCCGCCCATGGTTTGGAAGAAAAGCAACCATACGTCCGCCATGCATTACAAAAGCAACCATCCGTCCAGCCTCCACAACAAAATAGAAGCAATCAGCCGTCCACCCTTTCTTCATGCTGGATCATAGCATGTGCTTTGGAACTGACATGGAAAAAAGTGCAATGGTGCATCCGTCTGAGACAAAGTGAGTGACAGAAATCATGTCATGCATCAATGCTACATGGTATGTTGCGGGAACATGACAAATTTTTAGCGTTTATGGGTTTCTAAGTTATTTTCTATGTAACATTGGCATATGTGTTATTCTATGTATGGGAATGTCATATGCGTTATTTTTTTTTTATGTTTTCATATGCATTCTTCTTTGTGGGGAATTGTCATGTGCATTATTTTGTGTGAAACATTGGTATATCAGCTATATAGCTCCGAAAACTGGGTATATGTGACTTGAACCCTTTTGTTTTTTGCCCGGGCATGTGCTGAGCCCCGCGATAGCGAGGCCGAGCAAATTCCCTTTCAACACGTGGGGTTTCTCGGACCCCCCACGCAAATCCTGTTGGTTTATCTGGCTTCCATTCGTTACTACCGAGGTCAATGGATTACCCATATACCCCATGTTGGTGGTATAGGATACAGTAGAGCGTGACGACACGATGGGCCTCCGGAGTTTCCAGAGACTTATCCAACACCTAAGACAACACCGGCGAGATGCGGTCGATGCTTTCCGGCAGCCTGGTTGGCTTGTCGGGAGCTACGAGAGTATTCTCGGTGGGTTGAGACCCGTGCACCCAGTCGACTGTACCAGTGCGACAAGGAGACCTGATGTCTGTAGTAGTGCTTCCGATGATCGGAAAGCCATTTGTGATGTTTGTACGCTAATTTTGAGTGTTTCTAGCAGAGCTCGTACTTTCTCGGTAGTAGAGACCCGGGCACTCAGAGAGCTATTCCGGTGCCTCAAGGAGACCACCTTTGTTTTTCATTTGGTTTATGTAGTGTGCTCTCCCCACTGACTCGTTTGGGCTCAACGGGGGTGACGGGGCCCGGTGCGCCTAGCTAGCGGCGCCCCTGCATAAGTCGATTAGGGGCTCATTTGTAAAGTCTCCTTGTTCTTTCACATTATGCCTTCCAGACTTCGCCAAATCCTTGCCGTTTTACAATGCATTCACACTCAGAGCTCATGTTCATGTTTGCATGGGCCTGGATGCCCTAATTAAGTCTAACTTGGTATCAGAGTACAAGTGGGCGTGTGAGCAGTAAAAGTAGTAGAACTAGCAAGAGTGGGGGGAACGTAGAGAGAACGTGCAATGTGGTACTACTCTGACAGAAGCGTGAGGGAGCACGAAGTGACTACACGTGAATGCCACCAGGGCGGTGAGCAGCGTACAACAGCAGTAGCAGTTGTGGCAGTAACAACAGTAGCAGTAGCAACAGCGACGGACGGCAACATTCATAATGGTTGCGCCTACGACTACAGTAGCAGTGGCGGCAGCTACTGCGCCGTGCAGTAGTAGCAGCAATGGCGGGAGCAACGACGGTGCACAACAACAGTAGCAGTAGCAGCAACAACGTCGCATAGTAGCAAGCAACTATAGCAGTAGCAGCACACAGCAACAGTAGCAACAGCGGTGGCAACAACAAGTAGCAACAGTAGGAGCAAGTCGCAGTAGTAGCAGCGGGAGCAGCAAGGAGCAGCAGTAGCAGCAAGCAGCAACAGCAACAGTGGCAGCCACTTTGGCAACAGCCACTACAACAGCAGCATCGGCCATTGCCGCAACAGTTGCGACCACAGCTGTAGTGGCTACTACTGCCACCTACGTCCCCAAAGCCCCCTCCCCTTCTCTTGAGAGGGTCCTTTGAGGGACATGTGGGGCCCCCTTGAAGGGCCCCCTTTGAGGGGCCCGTCGAGCCCTCACAGGGGCTTGTTAGCCCCTCGGCCCCATCGGCCTCGTCAGCCGACCGATGGAGGGGCCGACGGTGAGAGAGGGACGGACCCCCCCCTCCTCCATCGGTCTCCCTTCGGCCACCCGCTCACTCGCACGATGTGCGAGCGAGCGAGCTCGACCGGCCGAACAAGCTGGGCCCCCCCTCCCCATTTTCTTTACTTTCTCACTTGCCCCAATTCCAAGGGGCAATCAAGAATAGGGGAGGCGAGAGAAAAAAAAATGTTGAGAGGCCAAAAAAAGGAAATGTTGATAGGCCAAACAAAAAGGAGATGAGGGCAGGAAGAAAAAAAAGAGGAAAACAAAATCATACAACTACTACCGCCGTAGCAAAAACAACTTTCATAGAAACAGTAGTAGTGGCGGACAAAGTTGCAATGACTATATAGTGAGGGGCATTTGCAACAGTGTTTGCAGTCTCGCCTTCACATCCAACAATGGACTGTTGTTGGCGATGACGTTCGTTTCGAAACGCGTCATGGACCGACGTCTCACCAAGTCCTGTTGACAAGACCCTGGACCTCATTCCATGAGGTTGACGGCGTATTTGAGTCTGGGCATTCGAGAGCTGGGTCATCTACTGCTTGGAGCAGCAGTCGCACCTACAACCGTCGCACCTGCAACCGCCACACCTTCTGTTCTTGGAGCATTTTTGGCTCCATTAGTGGCAGCAACACTAGTTGCCGCAGCTGGTGAGACTCCCTTCTCCGGGCGTGATGTGGTAGTGCAGCTCGTTCCGTCTACTCACACTTGCTAACCCCGTCATCGTGACCTACAGGAGTGACAGTGTCTACAAGTGTCCTCCTCTTCTACGGCTTGGTGTTTACCACCGAGAGTAGGTGCCTTTGACACCTATCTATCGTCAAGCGCACAAGACGCGTACGTAGTCATGGAAAAAACCGTCCCGCATGTTCGTCTGCTACTACAATGGTGATGGACGTCATGGTTGGCGTCGATGCTAGACGCGCCCTCACGGCTGGCATCCACCTTGGCTTTGGCCTCATCCAAGCATGCATCCTCCATAGCATACAAATCTGCCAATGTTGGAAGATCCCCTAGCTGGACCTGTGGCGACCATATTCCCCAAGATCCACGGCCTGAGGCGGATGGTGCAGCAGCTTTGTGACCTCCTCGTTACCAAGCATGCTTGTGCTACTAGTTCGTCGACGGCCTCCTTGATCTAATCTCTATCGTCTTTTCCTCCATTCTCATCCGATGGTCTCCCTCCAGATCCACCTACCGGCCTTTCCCAGTCTGCCACCATCCTTTCGATTGTCTACTCTTTTGCTACCATGATGCCTCCTTGAGATGACACGTCTTCATGTAGTCACTCTAGTCGTGTGTTCATGTGTCGTTGACGTCAGCGCTCCGCACTTTGTGCTTGCGCCAGTCTTGACAGATCCTCTTCCTCCTTGGCTTCCATTGGTGTACCTGTTGTGGGGGAGTGTGGTCATCGCGCATTGCCTGCTGTGACGGCAGTGACAGGATCTGCACCCCTGCCGTACCGTGGTGGCCCAACGTCAGCTCAGGCAGATGCAGATGATACGGTGGAAGTACATGACGTGGAGTCTAATCCCGATATGGCATTCATGGTGAACACTTGCATGTCATCGAGATTGACTTCCACGTCCGTACTCGATCTAGATCTTCTACAACAACAGGTTCCACCAGGAGGAGTGCAGGCCCGGCGTTCCTGGGCGGTGCCACACCTGGCTCCGACCGATGGCGACCCGGCGGTGGCACAGGAGTCCCATACGGATCGGGATGCCTCTACTGGAATTTTCGGGGAGTTTGTACAGCAGGCTCACACCAGCCTGGCGAAGGTTGTAGTGTAGGAGACATGCGTGTCATCGAGGTCAACATCCACACTGGGATAGGAGCCAGACGCTCTACAATAGCAGGTTGCATCATGAGGAGTGCAGGCCCCGTATCCCTGGGCACTGCCACTCGCGGCTCCGAGCGGTGGCGGCCCGGAGGGGGCAAAAGAGTCCTGTAGAGATCGGGATGCCCCTTGCAGGCCTCCGAGGGCGTTCGTGCACGAGACTCACACCAACCCGGCAGCGGTCGCAGTGCATGAGCGGAGTGGACCATCTGGTCTTTTAAAGGTTGAGGCATTCTTGAGAGTAGCGTTATTGTAGGAGACCACTGTGATATGTGATGTAGCACATGCAAAAGGCTCGACCTTGTCATCGGTACTGCCTGAGGACCAGCTTCAGCATCCGGAGTGGACCGTGTTCCGAGAGTCTATGGGCTTCAGTCGACAGAGCGGAGCAGTGACGCACATGACGCATTCAGGTGATGATCCTTAGTCCATCATTGAGCGGGTGATAGCGACCAGTCTTCTCGACAAGACGATGCGTGAGCGCTAGCTACGCTTGCTCATTTCCTTGACTAGCATTGGATCAGTCATTGAGCTGGAGTCCTGTACAACCGTGTCCACAATGCAAGCAGCTAGGGCAGTGTAGTAGATTCGGCCACGTGGATGGATTCACCTCATATGCAGGAGTTGAGTTACACACTTGCGTTTTCACCTGTTGGTGTCCCTGCTGATCACATCGACGCTAAAAGTGGTAGTACCTGCACAGACGACATTTCCATATGCTCCACGGACTCTGACCACTCCACCTTCTCTTTATCTCTCGACACGCAACCGCTCATCCCTCATTGTCTGAAAAACACGTGTTGCGGTCGAGATGTGACACCTTCAGCTGTGTCTGATTATCCTGTATTCCACCATATTACGGGTTTGGTTGACCCCCAACAGGATGTAGCAGCACCGGCTCCATCTTCTTCAGTAGTAGAGAAGAAGCTGGAGTTGTACTTGCAAGCTCTATAGCCTACGTGTGCAACATCCAGTGAGACAAAGTTGATCCTACGCGAGGTAGACATGGGCCACCTCCACATGTCCGCGGCAGATTACGCTGGCTTACAAGAGTGTGTAGAGATGTTGTAGCGGGAGGTGATGGCACCGCAGAGGCGACTATCAGAGCAGGGGAGCACCACTACTATATGCACGAGATTTCCACTACCAGGATCTTGCACACCCATACTCGGGGAGCATCCTATACCAACTCCGAGTATGACGTTTGATGGAGACACTACCATTAGAGAGGTGAGCATACCTTCAGTTTCCGCCATCCTTGATCCTGTTGACTCCATCATCGCTCCTCTTTCTTCTGCTGCTGCCATCACGTACTTTCATTCACCCACCTCAGCTGCTCCATCGTCATCGTCGTCCATGTGTGGTGGTCCGGTTTGTCGTTCCAGCCTTCCTCCTCTTCTGGCGGTGCACCCTTGTGCTTCAAGATGCTCTATCCTTCCTTGGAGGCCAGCTCCACCACTTCATCCACGCTTGCGTGCTCTTCACCCATTCCTTTTCCTTCAGCATACACAGATGCATCGTGGTAGAGCAGAAAGAGGAGAGACTGCGAGTTGGGACCCCTGGCAGTCACACGAGGATTGGTTCAGTCAAAACGATGCAGGGACGACGTGAGGAGTCATAGCTTGAGACACCACTTCGCCTTTGATGGTGGGAGAAGACTCGTACGTGAAAGGGGGAGCTGTCTTTACGTGACGGAAAGACCACATGATTAATCTTTCAGAATCTGTTCAGCTACAGTATGAGCATCTCCATTGACGACATCGACGCCATGTTCATCTGTCCAGGGGGAGTGTTGTGTGCACCTCGACCTGACATGACGTCATGGGAGATGCATGGTGAGCAGTCCATGCACTGCTATGAGCATACTGTAGTAGCCGGTGTGTGGCTTATACTATGTGCCTATACATCTCCATGTGGATGGTAGCACTCTGTTTGTGGAGACCCGGACACTTGGTGGGTTGTACTAGTGTCACGAGGAGACCATGTGATCGTGTGTCTTGGTGTGTGGCCATACTACGTGTGGCATGTGCATGCGACCTGGATTGCTCGTAGTGGTCGAGACCCATACACGTGGTGAGTTGCACCCGTGTTAAAAGGAGATCCCCCTATGATCCTGTGTGTTCCTTGATGATGCTATTTTGGCCGGCATACAGACACCTATTGGATTGCTCGTAGCGGTCGGGACCCGGGCACTGGTACCGCCAGTGTCATGAGGAAACCCTTTTGTCGTCTGACTTGTGTATGATGTGCATGACTTCTTGGATGGTCAAGACCCGGACACTTGGTGGGATGTACCAGTGTCGTGAGGAGACCTTGTGACCTTCATTATGCTCCTGAGGGACATCGGGCCAAGTGTCTGTGCTTGGATAGACAGCAGATGTGTGTTTGTGTGTGTGTGTGTGTGTGTGTGTGTGTGTGTGTGTGTGTGTGTGTGTGTGTGTGTGTTTATGTGGTTAACTGGTATAGATTGTGGTTTAGAATACTATGCTATTCCATGCCTTTTTTCATTTGTTCTGGCGTTGACGACAATGTCAACCAGGGGGAGTGTTGGTTTGTGTGGCTTCCACCCAT
>SZWC01001643.1:46965-68797 GCA_023375785.1 Penium margaritaceum
TGTGTGTGTGTGTGTGTGTGTGTGTGTGTGCGTGTGTGTGTGTGTGTGTGTGTGTGTGTGTGTGTTTATGTGGTTAACTGGTATAGATTGTGGTTTAGAATACTATGCTATTCCATGCCTTTTTTCATTTGTTCTGGCGTTGACGACAATGTCAACCAGGGGGAGTGTTGGTTTGTGTGGCTTCCACCCATATGGATTACCCATATACCCCACCTTGGTGGTATAGGATACAAGAGAGCGTGGCAACACGACGAACCTCCTTAGTGTCTCGAGAATTCTCCATCACCTACGATAGCACCGGCGAGACGCGGTCGATGTATTCCGGTAGCCTGGTTGTCTTGTCGCGAGCTAGGAGAGTTTTCCCGTTGGGTTGAGACCCGCACACCCGGTGGATTGTACCAGTGCGACGAGGAGACCTGATGTCTATAGTAGTGCTTTTGATGTTCAGAAAGCCATTTGTGATGTCTGGACACTGATTTTGAATGTTTCTAGCTCCTCTCATACTTTCTCGGTGGTCGAGACCCGAGAACTTAGAGAGCTATTCCAGTGCCTTGAGGAGACTGCCTTTATATTTCACGTGGTGTATGCAGTGTACTCACCCCGTTGATTCGTTTGGGCTTAGCGGGGGTGACGGGGTCCGATGCGGCTAGCTTTCGGCGCCCCTACATATGCCCGCTAAGGGCTCATTTTCAAACTCTCCTTGTTCTTTCTTACTATGCGTTCCAGACTTCACCAATTTCTTGTCGTTTTTCAATGCACTCACACTCGGAGCTCATGTTTGTGTTTGCATGGGCCTACATACCCAAATTAATTCTATCTTGGTATCAGAGCATAGGGGGGCGTGTTATCAGTAGAAGCATCAGAAGCAACAACAGTGGACTGAACGTAGAGAGAACGTGTCATGTGGTGCTATGCCGACAACAACATCAGGGAGCGCAAAGTGACTGCACATGCAAGCCACAAGGGTGGTGAGCAGCGCATAGTAATAGTAGCGACTACGACAGTAGCAGCAATAGTAGCAGCAGATGCAGAAACAGTAGTAGCAGACGTAGCAACAGCAGTAGTAGTAGTGGGCGATAGCATTTGCAGTAGTTGCGCCTGCGGTTGTAGTAGCAGCAGCAGCAACTTTTGTGCCATGTAGCAGCAGCAGCACCAGCAACAGCGGCAGTAGCAGCGGTGCACAGCAGCAGCAGAAGTGGTAGCGGCAAGAAACATCTAGCAACAGTAGCAGCAGTAGTGCACAACAGCAAGCAACGGCAACAGAAGTAGTGTACAACAACAATACTAGCGGCGAAAGTAGCAAGTAGCAGTAGTAGCAACAGTAGTAGCAGCAAGCAATAGCAACGGTGGGAGCAGCAAGCAACATCAGTAGGAGCAGCAGCAGCGGTGGCCGCTTTGGCAAAAACCACCACAACAGTTGTAGTAGCCACCGCCGAAACAGCTACGTCCACAGCTGCAGCGGCTGCTACTGCCACCTACGTCCCCGATGGCCCCTCCTACCCCTTCTCTTGAGAGGGTCCATTGAGGAGCACGTGGGACCCCATCGAAGGGCTCCCTTGGAGGGGCTCGTCAGAGGGGCTCATTAGCCCCTCGGCCCCGTCAGCCCCGTCGACAGACCGACGGAGGGACCGATGGTGAGAGAGGGGCGGACATTCCCTCCTCCGACGGTCTCCCTTCAGCCACCCGCTCGCTCACACATCGTGCGAGCAAGCGAGCGAACTTGACCGGCTGGACAAGCCGGACACCCCCTCCCCATTTTCTTTTATTTTGTCACTTGCCCCGATTCCAAGGGGCAATCGAGAATAGGGGGGCGAGAGAAAAAAAGATTGAGAGGCCAAAACGAAAACGTTGAGAGGCCAAACAAAAAAAACAGGGGGTGAGGGCAAGAAGAGAAGAAACAAGGGAAAGCAAAATCGTACAACTACTACCGCTATAGCAGCAGTAGCTTTCGTAGCAACAGTAGCAGTGGTGGGTAGAGTTGCAACGCCTACATAGTGAGGGACAGTTGCAGCATCAGTTGTAATCTTGCCTTCCCATCCGACAATAGACTGTCATCGACAGTGAATTCCGTTTTGAGACACGTCGTAGACCATCGTCTCACATGGGCCTATTGACTAGACCCTGCACCTCATTCCTTCAGGTTGAGTGTGTATTCGAGTCTGTACATCTCCGAGGACTGGGTCATGTACCGCTTGGAACAGCAGCTGCACCTGCAACCGCCACACCTTCTGTTCTTGGAGCAGTTTTTGCTCCATTAGTGGCAACAACACCAGTAGTCGCAGCTGGTCAGAATCCCTTCTCCGAGCGTGATGTGGCAGTGTAGCTTGTCCCGTCTACTCACACTTGCTCACCCCACCGCCGTGACCTACAGGAGTGACAGTGTCTACGAGTGTCCTCCTCTCCCACGGCTTGGTCTTTACCACCGAGAGTAGGTACCTTCGTCTCCTATGTACTGTCAGGCGCGCGAGATGAGTGCCCAGTCTCGGGGCTGATTTTGGTGTTGTGTGTACCACTTGAAAACTCGATGGTGTCGCTAGCACTGTGAGCTCCATGTTGCATCACATGTTTGCACCAGAGAGCTTCAGCCCAGATCAATCACCTACAATGATGGTGTGTTTGTGCACGTAGAGTCAAGAGGTCACAAGCGTGTGTCACAACCATAACCAACTCTCCCCCATGACCCGCAAACGAACAGTCCACACACACATATGACAAGGAGCACGTCACATGACAGTGAGGCAAGCAGAGATCATGTAAACCAGGTGCATCACGAGAGTGCAACAGTCCAACAGCATGCACAGCCGCCTTGAACATGCCGCTGCTAAGAGCTTTGGTGAGAAAGTCTACAAGCTGCTGACGAATGTCAACCCAAACAACCTGAACGTCTCCAACAACAATGTGCTCGCAAACAAAATGATGCTCAATGTTGATGTGCTTTGTGCGAGAATGATGCATGCCATCGTGTTTGGCGATTGCCGTTGCATCACTTTGCACAAGAACACAAAGTGATGCAACGGATGGGGACACATAGCTGATGCAGCAGACGGGACAACCACACACTCTCACACGTACCTGCACCAAGTGCCATGCACTTTGCCTCACTAGAGCTCCGACCAACACAACCCTATTTTCTACTCTTCTAGGAGACAACATTCCCACCAACAAGAAGGATGTAACCAGTGCGGCTACGAAAATCTGTATCATGTGCCCCGTCACTATCTGTGTATCCTTCTACCACCACAGAGGGCTAAGCACGGTAGCACATTCCAACGTGTGTTGTGGACAGTGCATAGCGAACAACACACAATGCAGCCTCGAGGTGTTTCTGGCGAGGTTGTAGGGAGAACTAGGCCAAGAAGTTGACCGAGAAGGCCACGTCCACCCGAGTGGTGGTGGTGAGGTACATGAGGGATCCGGCCACACTGAGGTAGTCGGTGACATCGAAAGTCTCCCCTAGTTGTGCTGAGTCGAGTGACTTCAGCAGGGAATGTCCTGCTGGAGTCATCAGTATGGATGCAGTGGGGATGTCAATAAGCAGGGTGGCAAAACGCTCCTCTAGTGTGGAGATGTATGCAGCCTGATGTACGTGCAGGGTGCGGCGCTTGTGATCACGCTCGAGCTCCATACCAAGAAACACCCGCTCAGGACCTAGGTCCTTCAACTTGTATGTGGACTGCAGCAGATCCTTCACTGATTGGACTACTGTGGTACTCGGGGAACCGATTAGCAGGTCATCGACGTAGACGAGAATGGCCACAAGTGGCTCTCAGGGGGAACTCAAGAAGAGTGCTGGATCAACTGTGCTCTAATGGTACCCTCCCCGCTCGAGTGTGGAGGAAATCTCCATGTTCCAACAACGCGACAACTGATTCATCCCATACTGGGCCTTGCGCATGCGCCATCGGTAAACCCCAGTGGCGGGACCATGTAGATTTCCTCGTCGAGCTTCCCATGTAGGAATGCGTTGTTGACGTCCATCTGCTCAAGTTGCCAGTCGTGTTGGATAACAAGGCTCAACAAGGCTCGAGCAATGGTGTACCGCGTGACCGGTGCGAAGGTTGCATCAAAGTCAATTCCATGGATTTGGGGAAAACCCTTAGCCGTATGGCGAGTCTTGTACTGGTCAACTCTTTCATTGGGATTCAGCTTACGCCGAAGTACCCACCAAGTAGAGACTGCCTTGTGGCCTACAGGGAGATCCACAAGCTCAAAGACGCCATGCTCTTGGAGGACAGCCAGCTCCTCCTGCATGGCCTTCTCTTAGAAGTCAGCATCAGCTGCCTAATGAGCCTATCGGACCGAGGTAGGCTCGGGAGGGAGAGTAGGTTTGCGACAGGCAGCAAAACATACGGCAACATAACCGGCAACAGAAGACTCAAGAGCACTGTGGAACTCATGGGCTACAATAGCATAGCCGACTGCTGAGTTGGGATGAACGACACTCACAGACAGGCCAAGTGCATCAAGGCTAGTGGGACGGGCTGAGGGCCGAGCAATGGAGGACGACGCGCTGGAGCGCATGAACCGTTGCGAGAGCTGAGAGGCTTTGGATGTGCCTATGGAGATAGACTTAGTGGACGCCACCGAGGAGCGTGAGCATTAGTGAGAGGACTGAGAGGACTGAAGAGCACGTAGTTTCCCCCCCATGTGGGTAGAGCTTAGGACTAGGAAGAGGATCTTGAGGCATTGCACCTCCAGTGGTGTCAACCACCGGATGTGACTGGTGTATAGACTCAGGAGATGAGGTGTGAGCGGAATGCATGAGGGACTGTGCATGAGTGGGTGCCGAGTCTGAGGGCCCAGGACTGCCAGAGGATGGTTGGGACGACATGGAATCCGAGGAAGGCTGCGAGGCATCCGACTCAGGTGATGCATGGGAGGACGAGGACTTCGAAGAAGAGGATTCCTTGTCCTCAATGTCCGTGTTGGGAACAGGCAAGATAGCAGGGTATGCTGTGTGAGCAGGGTGAGAAGGAATCACTCGGATTAGGAGGCCGGACCAGACACACTCCCAAGCCAGCGGAGCGAGGAGAGAGAGGAGGGAGGAGGGAAATGGAATAGGTCACGAGGAAAGAAATCCTAGAAGAATAGAGCGTCATGAGATTCAATGACGCAAGAGCGGTCAGAGTCCCAAAAGCGCCATGCCTTGGACATCGCCGAGACGCCAAAGAAGGTGCAAAGACAGGCGCAAGTGTTGAGCTTGCCATCGCGAAAGTCCTCGGGCAACCAGGCTGTAGCGACGCAACCCCAGATGCGGGCGAGATGGATGTCAGTACGACGACCATACCAACTCTCAAAGGGAGTAACATGACAAGGAAGGGGACTGTGAGGAACACGGTTCTATACCCAGGTCATGTAAGACATGTCTTTGAAAGCAAAGACATGGGAAAGGGAGGAATCATTGACAAGAGTGCGGACACTGTGAGCAAGTGTACGGTTCTTGCGTTCAAAGACATCATTCTGTTGGGGTGTGTAGGGAGCCGAAAGTTCCATATGTTGGCCTGATATGCCCCTTGTCCATAGCTGACATTTGGACAGACAGAGGACGGACTAGGCATGCACTGCTCCCTTGGAGTAAGTCCCCTAAGTCTAGTCTAGATAGACAAGGCATCCACTGCTCCTTTGGAGCATGTCCCCTTGGTCTAACCTAGATAACATAGACAAAAAATACTACCTAGGACAACTCGTGGCTAAGACGTTCCAGAGTTAGTCTATGGAGTGAGAGGTCACTAGGTCAAATCCTAGCCCAATGACTTTTTTTTTTGTGACCAAAAGGGGGACAGGAAGGTTCTAAGAGACATCTTAGAACATTCCAAGGTCCTTCCTAGTGTTTGGCACCACTTGGCGGTCACAGGGAGCGCCATGTAGGCAGGGAAGATGATGTAATCCAGATTACCCACAAAGTGGCTCATCCAAGGAGCCACTGCATGCCTAGGATGGAGGCTGGCTCAAGGACTATAAGTACCTGTTAGTTTCCTGTCATTGATTACAGTTCTTATCTTTGAGACTCCTCACAAAGTTTTCCACCAGAGGCAGACACTAAAGAAGCATTGGTTGGTATAAGCCCCAGGATTTAGCTCGCGCGAAAGTGACCAGGTGCTAAGGACACATTGCAAGGAAGTGATTCCTATGAACTGCTCTGTGTGGAACCGTGATTCTGAGAGTGATATCTCCTCCTACTTGCAATACTAGGAGCGGACGGCAAGTGCCATTCTGGCACTCTTGTTTTCTAAACCGTTGCCTCAGGCCGGTTGACAACGGGTTACGGGCCCACAGTGACCAGTTGTAAGGCACGCTTCTGCACGCTCTCTCGCCCTCTCTGTCTTGTAGTGCACATCAGCTCCATCAGCTCCATCTGGTCCATCTATTGCATCAGCTCCAACAACGGGTGCTGGCACTTAGCGAACAAGGGCCAAGGACAAGTTCTGCCCTTGGAGGTACAACCCTTGGGCCCTAAATAGGATAAGCTCTGCCCTTGGAGGCACGACCCTGGGTTCGCTAGAGTGCGTTCTTCTCTGTTTGCAGGTGATCAATGGCTAAGGGGTAAGCAACGGATTTGCACCTTCTAAAACGGTAGCATACAACAGCCTACATCAGCCTACATCGGCCTTAACAAAGCAAAGAAGCAGAGGAGCAGAGAAGCAATATGACGACCCCCACGACGCTCACTCTTGAGCAGGTCAACAGTGGGATGTCAAAGTTCATAGGGATAGGTTTTCCCTTGTGGAAATGACAATTTGAGATTGTCATGAGGGTGAGTGGCTACTTGAAGATCTTCCTTGGAGAAGAGGTTGAACCTCCAGAAACAGATGTTGGATATGAAGCATGGAGTGTAAAAAATGACATGGCACTTGCGATTCTTGTGACATCAGTGCATTTGTCACAATATGTCCACCTCCAAGGCATCACACATGCATCAAAGGCTTCTGAAAAGCTTCTACGTGTACACTAATCAACGGGTCTTGCAAATTTCCTCTTCATTCTTCAAAAACTGATTTCGATGAGGGTGAGTGAGGGAGAGTCAATTCCGGACTTCCTACTGCAGTTTGAAGGACTGCTACAGCAAGTGACCCAAATGAACTGGGAAATCGACACCAACATGCAGACCATGATCCTCCTCATGATGCTACCTGAAAGCTGGGGTCCTCTGATCACCGTCTTTGGTGGTTGGAAGGAGGAGGATTTGACGTATGAGGCAGTGTCCGAGTACGTGCGCAACGAGGCCATGCGTCGCAGCGGTAATGAGGCTAACATTTCAGCCTATGCTGCACAATACGGTGGCCGTGGAAACAACTCCTTTTCTGGTCACAGCGGCAGTAGAAGCGGTGGCGGTAGAGGAAGAGGCAATGGTGGCTGTGGAAAGAGTTCAAAGCGTCCTGGAAAGTCCCATAGCTGTGGCAAGCCTGGGCATACGTCACTAGAGTGCAGGGCTCCCAAGAAGGAAGACAGAGATCATGGTAGTAAGAATGAGGGCAAAGGAAAGGGTAAGGAGGAATTGACAAACATGATGGCTGAGAGCGTGCCGACAACCAAGGGAGCAGCACTACTCAAGCGTGGAGCCTACAGGCTTGACTCTGGCACAAACCACCACTCTTCAAGGGGGAAGGATGGGTTCATCTCCATTGGGGACACTAAATGTCGCTTCAGGTGTGCTAACGGCAGCCTTGTCCATGCGCAAGGCGAAGGAGATAAGTTGATCAACATCAATGTGAACGGTGCCCAAATAGACTTGAAGCTGGAGAACGTGGTCTACATACCGTCTTTTGCGGGAAGCCTCTTGTTGGTTTCCAAAATCACGGACCGCGACATGACGGTCGTCTTCATGGAGGAAGAAGCCGTGATTGTCAAGAACAACGACATCAAGATCTCATATCCTAAGGAGAGTCTTGTCGCACAGGTCCCAAGAGTTGATGGGCTCTACGTGCTGCAGACCAAGTCCCTTGAGAGTACAAGTGAGGGATATGCGGCGGTTGAAGAGCCCATGTCTCCAAAGTCTGATATTGCACTACAGGTTGTCACCATGGCGGCTAACTCAACCAAAGACATAGATACTGAGCTGTGGCACAAGCGCTTTGGCCATGTGGCTAACAACACACTGCAAGCTATGCAGCAACATGAAGTGGTTAATGGGATGGAGGGATGCAAGGCCAAGGATGAGGTAAAGTGCAAGAAGTTGTGTGAGCCATGTCTCCAAGGCAAGGCAAAGAGAAATTCCTTTGAGCGTCATGGGCAACGTGTGGCGGAAATCTTGGACCTGATTCACTCTGGTGTGTACGGACCATTTCGCACGCCTTCAAACGGTGGCAACTAGTACTTCTTGACCTTCATTGATGACCACAGTTGCAAGATGTGGATCTACTTCCTCAAGAAAAAGGGAGAGGTCAAGGAGAAGCTACAAGAGTTTTTTGACATAGTAGAGCAAAAGAAAAGCAAGAAGGTCAAGGCACTGCACACGGAAAACGGTGGTGAGCACGAGGCGTGCAAAGGTTGGTTGAGCCAACACGGCATCAACCACCAGACCACTACGCCTTACACTTTCCATAGCAATGGCGTCGCCCAGCGGATGAATCAGACCATCCTCTGCATGACACGAAGCATGCTCTTCGACGCCAAACTCACACCTCCTTTCTGGACTGCAACTACAAGAACTGTTTGCCATCTTATGAATCTCACTCTGGCAGCCGCACATGGAAGGCGCGGTAAGAAGTGGCAAAAGAAGCAGCTGCGGACGCCACAGGAGGCTTGGTTAGTGAAAAATCCAGATGCCTCACACTTGAGGGTCTTTGGTTGTATTGCGTGGGTAGAGGTCCAAGCGGGAGAAGGAAGTGGCAAGCTGGATGCACATGCTCGCAAGTGTGTAATGGTCGGATACGACACTGCACACAAGGCATACAAGCTGTGGGACCAAGCGGCTCAAAAGCTCATCAGGAGCCAAAACGTCGAGTTCGATGAAAGGACGCTCGGCAAGGGAGAGTCACTGGATCCTATCCATGCTCTCAGATCAGGAGAGTGGGTTGTGTTGCTCGAGTCAGTTGATCAGGTACCTGGGAACTGGCAGATGGTGTTAGTGAAGTAGTTTGATGGTGCTGTAGGGAGAGTGGCTGTGCAGGCTGACACAACGACGGACTCTGACACTGATTCTGAGTCGTTCGAGGCCTCTGAGTTGAACTGTGAGGTCGGTGACTCTTCCTCAAACAACGGATTACCGACACCGCAGGAGCAACAGAAGCAAATAAGCCTTGAAGCACCACCAGCAACACTCCGGCGTAGTACGCGCCAAGAGAAACCTCTGCCTAAGTACGATGCTGAGAGTGCAGAACGGACCTGACTCAGCTGGTCATGCTTGGCTCAGGGAGAGCCTGTGACCGTAACAAAGGCTATGAACATGCCAGATGCGGCCAAGTGGAAGGAGGCAGTGGATAGCGAACTCGCATCCATTGAAGAGAACGGGACATGGGTTCTGGTGGATAGGCCCCCTAACGCCCACGTAGTGGGGTCAAAGTGGGTACTCCGGAAAACGTTCAGGCAAGATGGTACTATTGACAAGTACAAGGCAAGAGTAGTGGCGAAGGGGTTTTCCTAGCATGCAAGCTCTAAGTACGAGGAGACCTTCGCTCCTGTCGTCACCTTTGCCTCCATCAGATCCATGTTGGACATCACTGTTGCAAACGATCTGGAGGTCCACCAGATGGACGTTGAGACAGATTTCCTGTATGGGATGCTTGACAAAGAAGTGCTAATGGAAGTACCCGAGGGGGTGAAAGCTCTAGAGGGCAAGGCAAAGCACGCTACAGGCTGAAACAGACCCCAAGGATGTAGTTCAAGGAGATGGACGACTTCATGGCCGGGCTCACCTTCATGCACTGCGAGGCTGATCCTAGTGTCTACGTGCGGGAGGATGAGTAAGGCTTGATGCTGGTTGCACTGTACGTGGTTGACCTGATCATCTGCTCTTCATCAGTCAAGCTGCTAAAAAAACTGAAGACAGATCTCAGCAACGAGTTCAAGATGAAGGACATGGGTCCTCTCGAGATTTACCTTGGGATAGCCATCCACCACAATCGAGCAACAGGTACCATCAAGCTGAACCGGACCATGTACATCATGGAGGTCCTCAAACGCTACAACATGGAGGACTGAATGCCCATGAGCACACCCATGACAATAGACATCAAGCTCTCCTCCTCCATGATCCCCAGCACGGAAGCAGAACGGTGTGATATGGAGAACATTCCCTACCAATCTGCTGATGGCAGCCTTATGTATGCCATGGTAGGAACACGCCTGACATTTGCTATCTTGTGGGACAGGTTTGTTTGAGCAGGTTTGTGGCCAATCCAGGGCCATAGCACTGGCAAGCAGTTAAGTGCATCATGCGCTATCTACAGTAGACACGACACATGGGTCTCTAGTTTGGAGGCCAAGAGGGATCTGACCCGCTGCGGCTTGTGTGCTATACGGACACCGACTGGAGAGGAAGAATCGATGACAAAAAGTCTACCTCGGGCTTCGTGTGCCTTTTGAACAGTGGTGCAGTCTCTTGGACAAGCAGAAAGCAAGACTCTCTCTCTCTCTCTCTCTCTCTCTCTCTCTCTCTACCACCGAGGCAGAGTACATCGCTTTATCAGAAGCATGCAAGTAGACATAATGGCTACGCAGTTTGCTTGCAGAGATGAAAGTGCCACAGACGAAAGCATTGGAGGTCCGCGTCGACAACAAGAGTGCCATGAAAATGACACAAGATGATGTCATCTTCTGGAGGACCAAGCACATCGAAATCAGGTACCACTACTCAGGCGACCTGGTCGCAAAGGAGATTGTGGACCTGGAATACGTGGGGACCAAGAAGATGCTCGCAGATTGCATGACCAAGGCGCTTGACAGTGAATTGCATTCTACAAGTACCTGAGTCATCGGTATGGTCAACGCAGCCGACGAAGACCAAGGCCAAGACTGCTGGAGAGAGGACATATGTAACAGCAAATGGACAGAGGTGCAACGGAGAGTTTTTTAACCTGATATGCCCCTTGTCCATAGCTGACATTTGGACAGGCACAGGACGGACTAGGTATGTACTGCTCCCTTGGAGTAAGTCCCCTAAGTCTAGTCCAAATAGACAAGGCATGCACTGCTCCTTTGGAGCAATTCCCCTTGGTCTAAACTGGATAGTATAGCCAACAAAAACTATCTAGAACAACTCCTTGTGGCTTAGATGTTCCACAGTTAGTCTCTGGAGCGAAATCCTAACCCAGTGACTAATTGTTTTTGTGACCAAAAGGGGGACAGGTAGGTTCTAAGAGACATCTTAGAACCTTCTAAGGACCTTCCTGGTGGCTGGCACCACTTTGTGGTCACAGAGAGCGCCATGTAGGCAAGGGAGATGATGCAATCAAGATTACTCCCGAAGTGGCTCATCTAAGGAGCCACTGCGCGCCTAGGTTAGAGGCAGGCTCTAGGACTATAAGTACCTTTCAGTTGCCTGTCATTGATTACAATTCTTACCTTTGAGACTCCTCACAGAGTTGTCCACCAGTGGCAGACACTAAAGAAGACTTGGTTGGTCTATGCCTCAGGAGTTAGCTCCTCACATGAAAGTGACTAGTGTTAAGGACACAGTGCAAGGAAGTGATTCCTATGAACTGCTCAGTGTGGAACCATGATTCAGGGGGTGATATCTCCACCTAGTTACCATACTAGGAGCGGACGGCAAGTGCCATTGTGTCGGCCTTGTTTTCTAGTCCGTTGCCTCAGGCCGGTTGACACCATACACATCCCGCGAGAGGTCAAGAAGCGAGCCGTGGGAACCACGAACTCCCCACCATGGTTACAGTGAAAAACCTTCAGACGACGTTTACATGCCAGTTCATCCTGGGGCAGCCAGGACTCGAGAGTGGGACAGACATCACTCTTTGGGTGAAGGGCGAAGACCCAGCACATGGGAGAAAAATCATCCGTGAGACAGAGGATGTAGCGGCCAATCTCACCGAGAGCATCATGGGTGAGGGGTCCCATGACGTCTGCATGCAAGAGGTCAAGGGGGTGGGACGTGCGGGACTCAGAGGTGGAAAAAGGGGACCGATGCATTTTTCCTTGAGCACAATCAAGACAGTCAGTGGGAGAGGGGGCAGAGAACGTTTCGACGTCAAGGCCATGAGCTGGCTCGTCCCTGAGAAAACTGTCAATAGCAACAGTGTGAATGTGGCTGAGGCGGCGGTGGAGCTGCTTTGAGTGTGCCGGGGAGAGAGAGCGCGCAACATGAATAAGTGCAGTGGTCACAGGATGAGGCACAAAGGAGGGTACGTGGTACATGCGGTCACAACGCGTGCCACGTAAAAGAACACGCCCAGTGGTGTCATGCAACACAGATTGAATGCCACGGCTAGAAAAGAAGTCCATGCTGTTGTCGAGGGTCGTAACAGAGAGCAGACTGAGCTCGAGAGAAGGGACATAAAAAAACATCTGGCAGAAAGAGCTCCCCTCCAGGGCCAACAAGACAGACAACCCCAACACCCTAGACTGACAAGAGCTGGCCAGATCCGGTGTGAATGTAATGCACAAAGCCGACAAGACCCAAAGAGATGAACGAGGAACGACAAGAGGTCATGTGGTAGGTGGCTCCTGAATCAAGGATCCAGAAGCCACTAGACACACAGATAGGCGTAGGGTCACGACTCACAACGGCGATGGCAGAGCAAGGAGGAAGGCGCTCACCACAGACAACAAGGCAACGGGGTAGGATGTAAGACTGCCACTGCTCAATCCAAGGGACGTCAACAGGAGAACGACCCTGAATAGGACCGGACGACGGACCACGAAGCGACACATCAACTGCACACGTAAGCGCCCCCTTAACCGAACGCACACTTCCACCTCCCTGGTCACGGAGGTGCATCTGATGGATGGCATGAGAGAGGGCAAAGTCTAGCTGGCGCTCGTCGTCAGACAACCAGTGATGATGACGCCAGAGGAAGGGCAGTGAGAAGTGGAGGTGGACGATGTCCACGGGGGGGATGAGTAGAAACCGGAGGGGAGTTGGAAGTAGACGGGGCCGCTGAACCCGGATGGCCAACCCAATGGAGAGGGTGGAGGCGGTGAGGTGATGGTGGTGCTATAGGCAGCAACTATCATAGAGGAAGAAGAAGGGCGGCCGGGAAGAACCGTGGAGATGGATGAACGAGAGGAACCACCACCAGTGCCTGACGAGCGTGCCCAGTGTGCATGCATGGCTGATGCAAGACGAGCATCATCAGGAAGAGTGGGCACTTCGGCGCTGCATGGCCGGCTGCACCGTAGTTCCGGCATGTGAGAGTGCAAGAGGAGGAAGATGACAAGGCAACACTATCAGAGCCGCGATTTTTGCCCCTCCCCTTGCCCACCACCACCAAAAGAACCCCCACGGTCTATGCCTTTACCACGGCTTCCACCCCGACCACCCCCCTGTGAAGCTAGAGAGGTCGCTGTCATGGTGGAGGTAGGGATGGAAGACGAGGCTGATGCAGAGGAGGATGAAGAAGGGAGTGCGTTGGTAGCTACGGTAACGGCGGCGCGATGAATGTGTTTGTTTTGTAGTGAGCTCCACCAGTCGGTCAAACGCTGAGAGATGAAATCCCATAAAGCACCAATGCAGGCTGGTGCATTTGCAGGGACAGGGATGGCCGCTGAGCGTTCAAGCTCAGTGGCCTTCACTTCCCGGAAGATGTCATTGACTTCCGGGATGAGTCCGTTGACGATGAAGAGAACAATAGGGAGCTGTCTAGGGACTGCTTTGCCAAGGTCGCGCAGCAACCACAGACTGCGATTCCAATAGGTGTCTGCAGTCTCATCAGCATGCATAGAAAGGGTGTTTAACGGGACAGTGAGAATGCTCTGAGCCGCATGTCCAATCAACGTTGTGCGGCGTTTGATTAACGCATAAGCACCAACTCAAGCAGGAGTAGTGCGGCGTGCATTCTCTCATCAGTTAGATCGTCAAGTCTAGCACGAATAAGGGCATGCACAACGCAGGCAGACTCGGACTCAACCGGCACAAAGGGAGGGTTAGCGAATGGATTGGGCACATGGTAGTATTCCAAGAGTTGCTCCTCCTGCGCCCGGCACAGAAGTGGACCTCCCAAGAGTAGAAGGTGAGGTAAGAAGTATAGTGAGGTGGATTGGAGTCAAAGGCTGGTTCGTGCTATGTGGGCGGCACAAGTGCTTTAGCTGCGGTTCTGCCAGCGGTGACAGTGACTGCAAGAGGGTCAGAGGAGGATGATCAAGAGTTGGCAGATGTGGAAGCGGGTGAAGTGGAGAATGTAGCAGCGACTCCTGCGGCAACAGCTGGATGTGACGAGTCGCCAATGAAGAAGATGAGGGCAGTGCTGATGTCTGTGATGTGGATGTGTGAATGGAGTCTACAGCACCAGAGAGCGATGTTGCCACTGTAGTTGCTGTTGATGTGACTACGTCTCCTGCGACAGCTATCTGAGTAACGACGTTGATAGCAACGGCTACCATAGGACCCTGATCAATTGCTGTTGCTGTGTACGTATCAGTGGCTTTGCCAACAACAGTGCTAGTTGGTGCACGTGCACCACGTGCGGTGGCAGCAAAGGTGGAAGAAACAATAGCACTAGACACAAGGGCGGCCTGCAGAGTAATTAGGATGTCAGGAGATGGAGGAGAATTAGATTCAGTAGCTGATGCAGTTGGGGATGCGGGCCGAAGCGAAGCAGACGCTCTAGGTTGCGTTGTTGAAGAGGATGGCACTACTCCTATAGGACCAGCAAGATGACGCTACTGACAAGATCTATGGACAACCGGTGGGCTTAATGGTGATTGAAGAGGTCGATAATCACGTCGTGGTACCGTGGCCGGTTTGTTCTATGCTATTGGAGAATCGTCTACGGAGGATTGACAGTGGGCTGCGTAGACTCGGGCATCCTCCCGCTCATAGTAGTCGGCGCGGTCGTAGTCCTCGCCGGGGTAATATCCCAGACTGCTACGGCGAATCCTCGACCATAACTCCCTCTCCGCCCTCTTCTTGTAGTACACGATCTCGTCATCAATACGGTCACACTCACGTGCGGCCGTGGGTGAGGTGGGGATTGCATCTGTATCAGGAAGAAAAGCCAGTGCGCCGAGTGTTCGGCTGACGAGAAGGCAGCCTGAGAGGATGAGAGGTGCACCACGGTGCTGCTGCTGCTCACATCACGACATGGCACGGGTGGGAGGTAATGAACTGGCGGCGGAGAACACTAGTGTCATCTATGAGAGCACTTGTTGTGTGAGGCATTTGCTTCTGTAGTAGATGAGTTGGCCGTAGCACGATCAAAACTTGAGACGAATGACGACGGTGAAGCAAATTCCGTCGTAGCAGTTGCGTCGTGCACATGACTACAAAACCACGAGTTGGTGCAAATGCGAGGCTTTTGTGTCAGCATGGTAAGCATGCATGCGAAGACCGAAGCACGAACGGTGGTAGAGAGAAGTGTACACATGCGACTGGTGAAGGACAGAAGCGGCGGGCGTGGCCACAACGTGGTCAGCGTGCATGCGGAGGAGGAAGAATGGCCGAGTAGCAAAATTTGTGGTGGATGCCGTGGGAGGCAAGAAAAGTCGTGGTATCGCCCATCTACTCACCACCACGATCGGAGCAAAAGCGGCAAAGGGGTCGACCACACTCGCGCTCCACAAGGAAAAGCCAGTCCTGAATTGCACAGGCAACATCGCTCTTCTGCCGAAGGTAGAAGACCTAGCAATAGCACGAGTAGACATCAGTGAGGGTGAGGACATAACGACCATACTCTTCGACAGACTCGGGAGGAAGAGGACCCATGACTCGGGAGGTAGGTCGAGAGGGGCGGACACACGGGAGGAGGAAAGAGGGTATGTGGACCGGTGCATCTTGCCTTGAGCGCAATGAACGCACTCCGTGGGGCACGGCAAAGGGAAAGTCTCTGAGTCAAGGCCCTTGGCCAGCTGGTTGCGAGGCATGCTATCGATGGAAACAGAGTGGACGTGGCAAAGGTGGCGGTGCAGGAGACGGGTGTGGTGGGGAGATTGCATACTGGTAACAAACACATGGCCTATGGCGACCGACGGGGAGGGGACAGAAGGAGAGGAGGACAGACGAGGCACGTGCCACAGGTTGCCACAGGCGGTAGCGTGAAGAACGACAAGACCGGACGCAACGACATAGTACCAACACCACGTGGGTGCACAACATCCATGCTCATGCAGTCAAGGGCAGTAACGGACAGGAGGCTGAGCTCAAGACCGGGGACGAAAAGGACATCGGTCAGGAAGACATCACCGGCAGGACCACGGAAACGAACGACACCAACACCGCGGAAAGGTAACACCTGGCCGGAGCTTGACCGGACACCAGATACATCCTCAGCTGGACCAAGCATACTGAAGGCCTCACGAGAGGCCGTCATGTGATGCGTGGCCCCGGAGTCGATGATCCAAGTCTCGGCCGGGTCCTGGACCGGAGTCGCCAGATCGCTAATGGTCACATGGCAGCACGCAAGAGACGCGGACGCGGTGGAAGGGGGCGCAAACCGAGACTGCCAATCATCAAGCCACGCGACATCGTCACGGAGGGGAACAGAGGAGACCACGAGGAGGCAGGACACGACCGTAGCTCAGTCTCAGTCATGGAAGGCAAGGGGGACAAGCAGAAGGTGACGCAAATCGCACTTCCCTATGGGGGAGGGCGAGGCAGGCCAAGCTGGAGAGCAATGAACTGCTCCAATTGTCGCTCACGCGTGGACGGCCCGGAAGCGTAGACTGATTGCAGAGTGACGGCGCTGGAGACCGGATAGAACGAGGACTACACCGGTGAAGGGAACGGGGGTGCCTACGGCTCCAGGTGATGCTGCTGCGGAGCTGGCGTCGGCGGGACCGGTGCGTCTGTCGAAGGAGACGAGTTGCTAGACGATGTCGGGGCGTCAGGGCCAGCAACAACGACGGCGACAGAGGCGAGACAGCGCTCCCGTAGGCGACACATGGAGGCGATGATAAGCGCCTCGTCCATGGGCCGCGGGAACCTGTACCACCCGTGCCCGGGCTGGCCATATTTGTGGCAGAATGAGCCACCACCGCTTGACCCAGTTGACTGCTGCTACTACTAACCCTTGCCGTTCTTTCTCCGGCATTTGTTCTTCCCCAACGACGAAGAGCTGGTGGAGGTAGCTACCGCGGGGGATGCAACGACCACGGAGGCAACGGTAGGGGAGGCTAGAGCCTCAGTGTGCTGAAGGCAGGACTCCAAGCGAGCTTCCTCAATCCTGAGGAAGAGCTCGTATGCCCAGAGCATGAGGGTGCCCTGGACTGCCATGGTGGAGAGGACGTCCTGGGAGTAGTGCACGAAGACGTCTGCATACGTGTCATTGGTGCCGCGCTTGATGGTGAATAGCGCGATCAGAGGGGGTGGAGCAGAGGTGTCGAGGCGATGGAGGATGTCTTCAACCCGTTGCCAGTAGGCGGTGACTATCTCGGTCTCTCCCATGTGGATGGACTTGAACTCCCGCAGCAGGCAGCTGGTCTCAGCCTCGCTAGACAGGCGATAGGGGCGAGTGAGGACATGCCACGCAGCTAAAGAGTCTGTGACACTGCTAGCGGTGCAATTGCCAAGAAAAGGCTCTAGGGCCAGGCGGGAAGCCGGAGGAGCGACAGGGACGAGGGTACGGACGGTGCGACCAGCGTTATACAACTGGTTGGCCTGGATGGACTTGTGCGGAAGAGTGTAGTATGCCCACATGCCCTCACCCTCCGCCCAGATGCGAAAGCTGAGCTCCCAACTTCGGAACTGCTCGTTGGCCTGAAGCCGCGGGCGCAGCGTCTCAAAGTCCTTTTGCCTGCGGCCGGCGCCCAAAGTGGGGCCAAGGACGGAGGTCACTGTCTGCCGCTGGCGCTGAGTCTGCTGTTGCGCCAGGTAATGCGTGGCAGCGGACACAGCAGGGCTGGCATGCCCAGAAGGAATGAACCACGGCGGAGTACTGTTGGCCGTCTGTGAGGCCAGTGGTTCCAGTGCTGCAAGCTGTTGCGTCAAAGCGGCGAGCTATTGCTCAATGGCAGCTAAGGGATCAGGGGTGTCGGCGACGACCCCTGTTGGCTGCTGCTGCTACTGTTGCTACTGCTGCTGCTACTGTTGCTCCTGCTACTACTACTGCTTATGTTTCAGGTATAACTGTTGTTGTTCTTGGTCTTGTTGTTGCTGCTGCTACTATTGCTGCTCCTGGTGCTGCAACCACTACTGTTGTTGCAGCTTTTGCAAGTGTTGTAGCTTTTGCGGCTGCTGCAAGAAAAGGGGGGGGGGGTAACCCCCTGGGAGTCCTCCCAACGGAGGAGGACCCCTCCCCACTTGGGTTGTTAGCCATGGTTTTGGTACCCCCTCTCTTTCATTTTTTGTTTCTTTTGTGCTAGTGATGTTAGTAGTGACGTCATCCCAGGTGGGTTGGCGTCAGCAACTGTTGCGGCGTAATATGCTGTTGCTGATGCTATAAATTTTCTTCCCCACCCTTCTTCCTTTTTTTATGACGTCAACAGTGACGTTAGTAGTGAAGTCAGAGGCTGGATGCTGACATTAGTAGCAGCATGATGCTGACGTCAGCAGCGGCTGTGGTTAGGACCGCTACTGCATAGTTGCAGCGGCTACTATTGTTGATGCCGCTGATGTTGTTGTTGCCGTTGGCGCTGCTTGCCGCTGCTGCTGCTGCTGCTGTTGCTGCAGCTATTGTTGTAGCTGTTGTTGTTGTTGTTGCTACTGTTTTGACTACTATGGCAGCAGCAACTATTGCTACTGTTGCAGCTGTTGCTGTTGCTGCTACTACTGTTGCTGCAGTAGCTTTGGCAACAGCAACTAGTGATGCTGCTGATGTTGTTACTTCAGCTGCTATTGTTGTTGTTACTACTGCATGCTGTTGCGGTTGCAATGGCTGTTACAGAAGCTATGGCAACTGCTGCTGGGGTGGGGGAATTTTTTGCTGGTGTTTTTTTTCCTTTCGTCTGGCACAGCGAGCCTCGTTGCTCGTTGTGGGCAGTGGGCTGCGAGCAACGAGCTCGCTGCTTGCTGCCAGCAGCTTGCTACTCACAACGAGCACGGGGCTTGCTGCTTGCAACCCGCTGCTCACAGCGAGCAGCGGGCTCGCTACTTGCAGCCTGCTGCTCGTGCTGAGCTGCGGGCTACAAGGAGCAGCAGCTGCTGTTGGCTGTAGCTGGCTGCAACTTGTTGCTGCTGCTACTGCTGCTGCCGGCTGCTGTTGCTGCTTGCTGCTGCAGTTGCTGTAGCTCGCTGCTGCTGCTACTCACTGTTACTTTTGCTATGAGCTGTTGCTACTAGTCGCCGCTATTGCTTGTTGATGTAGACTGTTGTAATTGTTGCGAGCTGCTACGAGTTGTTGGTGCTGCCGGCTGCTGCTACTATACGCAACTGCTCTTGGCTGCTGCTGCCACTGCTCGCTGCAGTAACCTGCCGCTGCTGTTGCTATAGGCTGCTGCTACTGCTGCTTACTGGTGCCAGTCACTATACCTAAGTGACGTTGCCACGTGTGTCGTTGCCCGCAGGTGTCGGACGCAGCCTACCGCTCACCTCCTTGCGTCACGCGTGGGGGTCAGTGCTGCCGAAAAAACTCCGGCAGCATTTCCCCTGGCCCAATGGCCGTGGGAAAAAATTTGGCGTCGCCACCAGGCGGGTCAATGCTACTGGAAAAAATCCGGCAGCATTTCCCCTGCACTGGCATGTATGGGGGTCCGCCGGTGTTGACTGGAACCTATACGCCAGTCTTTTGTTGTTGCTGCTACCCTCGGGCTCTGATACGAAAAAGGAGAACTAGACAACAGGTTGGGGCAGCAGCGTTGTTGATGTAGCGTGCGGGCTTCCACGCTCGTTGCTTAAGTCTGCTGCCCCCTCAGTCTGCTGCTCTAGAGACGAAGTCTGGAAGCTCTGGGTTTGCTACTCAGAAATGTGCGCGCCTGAGTTAGTGCCAGAAAGCAGCTGAAAACTGAAAGTGACTGAGTAGGAATGAAGAACAAGCAACAATGGGAGACCCCTCCAAGTTACAGACACAATGGCACAGTCATAAATATCGTTGGGTGCATGCAGACAGCATCTGGGGTGGCAGTGACCGCCGGCGGCTCGACCAGTGAGGAGGCCTGCCGATGGAGCTGAGCACGTCGCCGGAGGGAGGAGGCTCCAGCAAACTGCGAGTAGGCCTCAGCGTGCATCGGCCCCACCAGACAACACTCTAGCAGCGTCAAGTCGCGTTGTCAGTCATCTGCACGCCGATGTACACAAGCCGAGAAGACACAACAAAGCATAATGAGAGATGCGCAAAAACCAACAGATCTTCCACCGTTGGTAGATCCCCTAGTTGGATCTCTGGCGACCATACTTGCCGAGATACATGGCCTGAGGCAAATGGTGCAGCATCTTTGTGACCTTGTCGTTACCGAGCATGCTTCTGCTACTAGCTCATTGACGACCTCCTTGATCTCATCACCTTCGTATTCTCCTCCTTTCTCATTTGATGGTCTCCCTCCAGATCCACCTGCCAACCTTTCCCTGTTTGCCACCACCCTTTCGATCCTCCACTCTTTTGGTACCACTCCCCAAGATGAATGTCTCATGTAATCACTCCAATCGTGTATGCAATTGGCATCTGCGTCGGCACACGTCGTGCTCGCGCTTGTCTGGACAGATCCTCAGTCTCCTTGGCTTCCGTTGCTGCACTTGTCGAGGGGGAGTGTGGTCATCGCGCATTGCCTGCTGTGACCGTAGCGACCGGATCTGCACCCTCGCCGTACCGTGGTGCCCCAACGCCAGCTTAGGTAGATGCAGATGATACGGTGACAGTACATGACGTGGAGTCTGATCCTGGCATGGCATTCATGTTGGAGTCTTGCGTGTCATCGAGCTCGACTTCCACGTCCGTGCTGGGTCCAGATCTTCCGTAGCATTAGGTTTCAGGGTTTTGTGATTGCGGATAATGGATGAGATGCTGACATCATAAATCCATCTGGACGGATTACACCAATGAGAAGGAAGGATTTGACGGGCGAAGATTGTGGAAAAAATAATTTAATAAAAAAATAATAATTCAACCTATTGGAAACCGAATGGACACACATTGGCGTTATCGAGGTCAACTTAAGTCAGGGCTAGTGTTCCATCGACGTTTCCTCGATTTTTCAAAGCTGTTACTAAAGGTCTCATAGATTTTGGAAGGTGAGAGGAAATATATCACATCCAGCTCAGACTTTTAAGTTTTTTTAATGGTTTCTTGCGCACTGAGTATGGCGTTGCGATCGACGTATAGGTTGGGTTATTGTTAGAGTCGCGGGCTTCGACAAGGATGCGATGCGAGAGCGGCATAAATTAGACATCAGTTTGATTCTTTGTCAAATTCGAGACATGGGCTCTGAAAACATGCACCTGTCTTCGTCGTAAATTTTGCTCGTCAGTCAGGATAAGTGCCAGCTGCAAACACTGCACCTCTGACATATGTGCCCCTAAACAAAAGCCCCTTGAGTTCTGGTTCAAAAACGGCATCTGTGCTTCGGTCACATCGGGATGTGCCAGCTTGTCTAACTGGATTAGGGTTAGCCGCGTCGCTTGTTGGGCGCGTGGCAAAAGGACACCAGTAAGGTGCCTAATCGGCAGGTGGGTGTGGAGGTTCGACTGGATTTGGTTCGGGAGCAACCCGAAAGAAAAATGTTTAAGCTTCAATGCAAATAGTTGGCTCCCCACTTCCGCGTTGCTGAAGTGGCATGGCCGCGGTAGACGCGCGTTGGTATTGGATGGCTGTCCGCATTTGGTAGCGTCGGCAGGGGGGGGGGGGGGGGGGGGGGG
>SZWC01001643.1:83339-107345 GCA_023375785.1 Penium margaritaceum
CGGCGGCCGAACCAGCGCTCAAATGGTGTGACATGGCGAGGGAGAGGACCATGGGGTACGCGGTTCCAAACCCAGGTCATGTAGGACATGGCCTCAAAGGAGAAGATGGGTGAGAGTGTAGAAGCAGCAAGAAGGGTGCGGACACCGTCAGCAAGGGTGCGATTCCAACGCTCAGACACTCCATTTTGTTGAGGAGTGTAAGGAGCGGTGGTCTCAACATGGACACCACGAGAGGAGAGAAAGCGGGAGGTGGGACCAATGAACTCACCGCCGCGATCACAGCAAAAAACGCGAAGACGACGACCACACGCAAGTTCGGCCTAGGGAAGCCAGGACTCGATTGTGGGACACACATCACCTTTTTGCTTGAGAGCAAAGACCCAACGCATGCGAGAGAAGTCGTCCGTGAGACAGAGCACATAGCGACCAGCGCCCCCAAGGGTATCATGGGGCAGGGGCCCCATGACGTCAGCATGCAACAAGTCGAAGGGGGCAGAAGTGCGTGTCTCAGATGTGGAGAAAGGAGAGCGATGCATTTTCCCTTGAGCACAAGCGAGGCAGTCAGGAGGACAGGGAGAAGAGAAGGAGCTGGCATCTAGGCCGTCAGCAGGTAGTGTGTGAAGAAGAGAGTCAATGGCAGCAGTGTGGATGTGGCATAAGCGGCGGTGCAGCAGTTGAGTTTGAGGAGGCGAGAGCGAGCGAGCAACATGCACATGGGCGGCAGTAGCGGGTGCCGGCGTCAAGGTAGGAACGCGAAACAGGCGATCGCAGCGTGTGCCGTGAATAAGAATGCGGCCAGAGATGCGATGAGAGACAGAGGCAATACTGCAGCTGGAGGAGAAGTCCATGCCCTGGTCGTCGAGCGTAGTGACAGACAACAGACTCAGCTCAAGCGATGGAACATACAGGACGTCAGGCAAGAACAGTTCCCCCCCATGGCCAACAAAGCGGACAACCCCAACACCCTGTACAGGCAACAGCTGACCAGAGCCGGTGCGGACGAAACAGATAGCGCCAACGGGGCCAAGAGACACAAAGGACGCACGCGACAAAGTCATGTGGTGAGTGGCGCCAGAGTCAAGGATCCAGATGCCCCCAGACGCACGAACAAGGGCGGGGTCATGACTCACAGCAGCAATGGCAACATGCGGGGTGAGACGCTGACCACACGCAACAAGACAACGCGGTAAACGACGAGATTTCCATTCTTCAATCCACGGCACATCATCAGGGGGACACCCAAGAACATGACCGGATGTCGGACCACGTAACGCCCCATCGACAGTACACGCAAGAGGCTCTGACTCAGAGCGGTCACTCTCACCTCCCTAATCACGAAGGTGGCGGTAATGGACGGTGTGGGAGAGAGCGGCGTCCAACTTTCGCTCATCATCTGGAGGGATAGGAGTGACGACGACGCCGGCGGACGCACGACGGGAAGAGTAGGGCGAGGTCGCCCAGGGTGGAGCAGAGTAGGTGCTGGAGGGCGGGCTGTAGAAGACCGGCCCACCATACCCTGAAGGCCACCCCCAAGGGTAAGGGACAGGGGATGGCGCAGCGATGGCGTGGTAGGCGGCTGCCTCAAAGGAGGGGGGGCGGTGCTGGGGTGGCGATGGTGTGGGTGCAGTCCGAGAAGGGGCTGCAGGCGCGCCAGAACTGTCGAAGGAGTGTGCCCAGTGAGCACGCATGGCCGAGGCCAGGCGCTCGTTGTCGGGCGGTGCAGGGAATTTTGGTGCCGAATGACCAGTTGCCCCACAGTTCCAGCACGTGATAGTACTGGAGGTAGAGGAAAAGGAAGTTGCTTTGCCGATGGTTTAGTTGGTGGCTTTACCTTTGCTACGGCCTGATTGCACGCCAGGGCCAGATGCTGAGGACCCTTTGCCCCGTCCACCACCTTTGCCCCGACCCCCTGCACCGCTCCCTTGATGCGCAAGGGATGAGGCCGAAGAGGTGGGTGAAGAGGAGGAAGAGGAAGGTGAGGTAGAGGGAAGAGCTGTGGTCGTGGCGGTAGTGGCGGCACGATGAATGCGCTTGTTCTGGAGGGCACTCCACCAGTCAGTGAGGCGCTGGGAGGTGAACTCCCAAAGGGCACCAATGCCCGGTGGAGAATCAGCGGGCATAGGTTTAGCAGCAAGACGCTCAAGCTCAGAGGCTTTCACCTCGCTGAAGATGTCGGACAGCTCAGGGATGAGGCCGTTGACAATGGACAGAACGGCCGATAGCTGTCCAGGGGCAGCTCCGTCGAGATCCTTCAGCAGACGCAGACTGCGAGCCCAATAGGCGTCCGCAGTCTCATCAGCACGCATGGATAGAGTATTGAACTGGAAAGTCAGAACGCTCTGTGCAGCGTGACCAGTAACAGTGGTGCGACGCTTGATGAGTGTGTAGGCACCGACAGGGTTAGCGGGTGTGCGACGCGCAGTGTCAGCATTATAGGACCGGATCTCATCAGTGAGGTCATCAGGGCCAGCGCGAATGAGTGCACGGACATCACGCGCAGACTCAGCATCAGTGGGAACAAAAGGGGGTTGAGCAGTGGGATTAGGCAGGTGGTAGTATTCCCAAAGCTGCTCGCCTTGCGCCCAAGCGCTGAAGCGAACCTCCCAGGATGTGAAAGAGAGGTTAGAGGTAAAGTGAGGTGGTGTGGAGTCAAAGTCTGGCTTGCGGTGCGCAGGCTGCACGAGGGCTTTAGCAGCGGCGGCACCTGCAGCGGCTGCAGCTGCCACGGGGTCGGCGTGCTGAGAGCCAGCGCTAGTGGATGCGGAAGCGGGGTTGGAAGAAAAGGCAGCGGCGATGTCAGCAGCAGCAGAAAGTGCAGGCGTGGAGCGCAAGACAGGCTGTAGACGATTGAGGACAAGGTCGGCGATGTGGTCTGCGTATGTGTCTTGATCACCCTGCTCAGCACGCAATTTATCTTCAACGGCACGCTGTGCAGTGAGAGCTTCTTGGAGAGCTGCGCGCTCTTTGCGCAGCAATTCCTGCAGTGCCGCATACTGATCGTCATCAACTGGCATGACGTGCAACGCAAGAGACTGACAAGATTTTCCGGGTAGAGTTTCCCCTGCCCCAGTGGGCGTGGAGAGATAAAAGTGGGTCAGTAGTGGTGATGCTGCACAGCCAAAGGAAGGAAGGTGCAAGCAGACACAGAGAGTAGAGGAAGAGAAGGCAAGCAAGCTCCAAGTGGTGGGAGAGAGGTTGCTCACCCAGCCTAGCGGTGTAGACTGAACAAGGGGGACAGTGCTGCGGTAGCTGACGCCGCAATGACTGCTACAGAAGAGGAAGCGGAGACGATGAAGCAGGCAACTCTAGTGAGAGCTACACCAGTGAGAGCTGATACGGCTGCTGCGGCGGTGACCAAAAGGCGGACCTGAGGGCCGAAGGATGAGGATGCTGCAGCAGTCGACACTTGAGTGGTGGAGTCGCGAATGGATGTGACCGCACTGGAGAGTGACGTGGCTGCCGAAGCTGCTGCGGATGCAATGGAGTCAGCTGCGGCTGCAATCTGAGTGGCGATATTGACAGTGGCTGCAGCAAGAGGGCCTGGTCAACAGCTGTGGCAGTGTAAGTGTCAATCGCCCGTCCGGCTGCAGTGGTAGCAGGTGCACGTGCCACACGGGCCGTGGCCGCAAAAGTGGACGCAACAGCCGAGCTAGAGACAAGCGCGGTTTCCAGCACAGAGAATGTGTCAGGGGATATAGGGACAGCTGGTGCTGACTGCGACGCTGTTGGTGAGGCAGTGTGGTGGGAAAAATCCTTTGTTCGCAGTCTACTTATTGCTTCCAATGTTGGTGCCGTCCCAGAGTTGGCGGCACGAAGACGAAGACTCTGCTGACGCGTTCTACATGCAACAGGTGAGCTTATAGGTGATGCAGGACGACGTTGCTCACGTAGTGGGCCCGTGGCTGGTGCGTTCTGCACAGTCGGAGAGTCGTCGGACGCAGACTGGCAGTAGGTCGCATACTCCGCGGCGTCGGTATGCGCAAGGTGCTCCGCAGGGTCGTAGTCCTCCCCCGGAAGGTAGCCAGGGCTGTGGCACCGGCTGCGACGTTCCCACACGCGCAGCTGCTCTGCCTCGTAACGCGCAAGGATGTCTTCCGTGCGTGCTTGATCACGCCAACCCCTTGGTGACAAGGGGATAGGCTCTGACTCCGGTGGTGAAGCCACGGTGGCACTGCAAGCCGCAGATGCGGCTGCCGATGTGGCTGAGAAGGTGGTGCGATACCGATAGGAACAGCGCCCGATGTGAGAACGCACGCGGGCTCGACAGTGAATCCGAGATGCGGAGCCGTAGAAGCAGGAAGCAGCAGTGGGAAGGCGAGAGGCCTGAACCCACGTGGACAGAGATCGTCAAGGGGGCAGCTGCTGCAGGAGAGGAGAAAAGAGACGCACGGATCCGAGAGCGGAGTACGGGGCTCGGGATTAGAGTGAGCAGCACCCTTAGCCTAGAAGGGCCACGGTAGAGTGATGCCGTGGTTAGGCATCACCTGGTGTGACGCCACATGCCGAGGTTGCGAAGGGTAGGTGCAGACGACGAGACGTCGTCGCACTCGCTCGGCGTCTCTATTCCACGGGTCCCGAATCGAAGAAGCGGAGGGAGGGGTCCCTCCTGCTCTGATACCAGTAGGTAACGGCAAGATGCCGCCTTAAGCTCTCACACACACTAGTCTAGGAGGAGAAGTATCCATGGACCGGGTGAAGAGAGTGAGGTGAGACACCTGGTTGAGAGCCAACGAGAGAAAACAACAAGTACGTGAGTAACGAGCAAGCAAGGTCTTAGCCGCGGTTGGCCGAGCCACCCACTCGAGTAACTCGAAGTGGGGCTCAGTCGCCACCCGGGGTCGAACCTGACCGGTCGGCAAAATGCCGCCGCGATTTCTCACACCTCAGAGCAACTGAGTGTGTGGCCCCGTAGGATCAGCAACCCGGGCAAGAACCAAACAACCTGCACAGCATGCATGAACATAGTTCCAGAAACCACACCGACCACGAGCGTATGTGGTGCATGCATCAACTCAGGTAATTCCTCAGGTTTCAACCACCGAGTGGCTCACACTCAACCACAGAGAATTGCATGGTTCCACCACAGAAGGGCGTGAGCATGGCTGGGATCACTCCTGCTTTGCACCCGCATAGCCTTGCTTGGACCATGGCTTCAATGGTGTTCAGTCTCCTGCAGTGAGTGAGTGAGTGAGTGGGCAGAGACAAGAGGTCACTTGCGTGTGTGTCAAACACTAACACCCACCACCACTACCTCAAATGATCTCACCAACATACAAGACAAATATGTGCCACAACGGCCATGAGTGCATGTAGCGTGCATGTCTAGCTCCAAGCAAGGGTGCTCATTTTGGGGATGGAGAAACCGCCTGCAGCGGCGTAATGCGGAAGAGTGTAGGTCATCAGGGACACAATGTGGCAGACGACAGTGGGAATGGTGGAGAGACGGCAAAGATCTAGTTGTAACAGAAAGAAGTAAGTTTGAACGATGAGAGGGAGGGAGGGATTTTCATCGACGTAAACACAATGGCTGGTCTATGGCAAAATGCAAGAACATACCTACCAGCTTCCAAACAACGATTGGTTTTTTTCTTGACAACAGTACGGGTCACTCGAGTGGTCGAACCACAAACCAAAGGAACCAACGAAAGCACAAAAACAAGCTCTGTATAACTGAGCTAGCAAAGATCATGACTATTGTAGCCGAGAAAGTGGCCCTCGGAAATTGTGTACCAAAAAAACTCACCTGGGCACATTAGGATGTACAGAATCAGGCTGAGACCGTTAACGTGGTCGTCGACCACTATAGTTTGCATGCATGTGAATGGCGTCAAGTTCAAATGTCGCCAAGACTGAGATGACAACAATATCTCAATGTGTCCGCCATCGTATACGTCATCTCGCATCAATGACCACTTTGCATTTCATCTTGACCACCACAACCAGCAATCATGTGTGGACTGCGCCGCTTGAGTTCTTGCACCCTGAGATGTGTACATTGACCTAAGGTCTCGAAATCCATGCACGTTGGGAGAATTGCTAGTTTTGTGCACGGTTTGTGTGAGAGTGAAGTCAAGACATCACTTGCATGGTTCCATAACCCACATCAATACTCCCCTAAGATCCGTAGACACACACAACCACATGCACTCGGGAACTTGAACAGAACCTCAACTCAATGAGACAACAAGTAATTGGAAATATTTTAGGGCATGCAGGCACATGCAAAAATGAACATGAGCTCTGTGTGTGAGTGCGATGCAAGACGGCAAGAATTTGGCTAAGTCTGGAACGCTGAATATAAAAGAACAAGGAGGGTTTACAAATGAGCCCCTAGCGGGCTTATATAGGGGTGCCGGCAGCTAGCCGCACCGGGCCCCGTCACCCCTGCTGAACCCAAATGAGTCAAGAGGGAGAACACACTGCATACACCATGAAAGAAACAAAGGTGGTCTCCTCGAGGCACCGGAACAGCTCTCCGAGTGCCCGGGTCTCGACCACCGAGAAAATATGAGCAGTGCCAAAAAGTCTCGGAATCAACGTCCAGACATCACAGACAGCTTTCCGAACATCGGACGCCCCACAACAGCCATCGGGTCTCCTCGTCGCACCGGTACAGTCCACCGGGTGCACGGGTCTCAACCCACCGAGAAAACTCTTCTACCTCCAGACAAGCCCACATGGCTGTCGGAACGCATCGACCGCGTCTCGTCGGCGTTGTCGTAGGTGCTGGAGAAGTCTCGGTGCAGTCTGGAGGCCCGTCGTGTCGTCACGTCCTCCTCTACCATATACCCCGAATGTGGGTATATCGGTAAACCAGTGATGTCGATCGTGACGGGTGGAAGCCACACAAACCAACACTCCCCCTGGCTGACATAGCCGTCCACGCCAGAACGAATGAACGAAGGCATGGAACAACAACGTATGCCAAACCACAATATGCACCAGGCAACCACACACACACACCTCTGGTACCCACCTAAGGTCTCCCTAGGCACTAGCACATGCTACCAAGTATCTGGATCTCGACCATGAGAGGAGTGATGCACACGTGCACAAACCAGTGTAATGCACATATCACACATGTCAGGCGACAAGCGGGTCCCCTCGTGACACTGGCGGTACCAGTGCCCGGGTCTAGACCGCTACGAGCAATCCAACACAACATCATCATCAAAACACAGGATCATGGGAGGATCTCCTCGTAACACGGGTGCAACTCACCACGTGTCCGGGTCTCGACCCCTAAGAGCGACCCAGTTCGAATACACATGCCACACGCATAATAGACACACACCAAGACACACGATCACATGGTCTCCTCGTGACACTGGTACAACCCACCAAGTGTCCGGGTCTCGACCAACAGTGTGCTACCGTCCACATGCAGTTGTGCAGGCATGTAGCATGAGCCACACGTCGGATGTTGTAGATGCTCATAGCAAAGAATGGACCTCGCCATGCATATCCCATGACGTCGCGTCAGGTCGAGGTCCACACAACACTCCCCCTGGGCAGATGAACCTGGTAGCGATGTCCTCGATGGAGATGCTCATGTTGTAGCTGAATAGATCCTGGGCGATGAGTTATGTGGTGTGTGTGTCATGTAGAGATAGCTCCTCCTGTCACGTGCGAGTCGGCTCCCGCCCTCAAAGACGAAGTGGTGTCTCCGGCTACGACTCGTCACGTCGCTGCAGCATCACCTGGAATGTACCAGTCCTCACGTGAATGCCAAGGGTCCCAAATCACAGTCTCTCCTCTCTCTGCTCTACCACGATGCATCTGTGTACGACGGAGGAAAGGGAATGGGCGAGCAGCACACAAGCATGGATGAAGTGGCGGAGCTGGCCTCCGAGGCGGGATAGAGCACCCTGAGGTACAGAGGTGTACCGCCGGAAGAGGAGAGCTAGAGCGACGAACTGGATCACCACTTGTGGATGAAGATGACGATGGGGCAGGTGAGTCGGGTGGATGAAGGTGTGTGATGGTAATAGTAGAAGGAGGAGCGATGATGGGGTCGACAGGAGCGAGGATGGCGAAAGCTGAAGGCACGCTCACCTCTCCTATGATAGTGTCTCCAATGGACGTCATACTCGGAGCTCGTACAAGATCCTCCCCGAGTATAGGTGTGCTAGATGCTGCTGGCGGAAGGCTCCTACCGATAGCACTGATGCTCCCCTCCTCTGAGAATGGCTCATGCGATGCCATCATCTCCCGCTGTAACATGACTACACGCTCTTGCAGATCAGCATAATCTGCCTCAGACATGTCGAGGTGGCCCATGTCGACCTGGTGTAGGATAAACTCTGCCTCACTGGATACTGCACATGCAGACTACACAACTCGTGATTATTGCACCATCTGCATCTCTGCTGCTGAAGACGATGGAACTGGTGCTGCTGCACCCTCCTGGGGGTCAACCAAGCTCGAAATGTGCTGAGACGCTAGAACATTGGATGCAAATGCAGGTGTCCCATCCACATCACAGCTCGTGTCTGTCATGCGAGGAGTGAGCAGTTGCATACCGAGGGAGAAGGAGAAGGAGGAGTCGTCAGAGTCCGTGGAGCATGTGGAAATGTCGTCCGTGTAGGTACTGCCACTCTCAGCATCGATGTGATCTACAGGGTCACCAACAGGTGAAAACGAGGGGGCAAAACTCAGCTCTTGCTGATGAGGTAACTCCATCTACGTGTACGGATCTGCTCCAGTGTCCTCAACTGCCGCCGTAGTGGACACAGGTGTGCGGAACACCGGTTTGACAGTGCCCGTCAAGGCGACGAACAAGCGTAGTTGGCGCTCACGCATTGTCTCGCCGGGAAGGCTGGTCGCTGCCACCTGCTCGATGATAGAGTGAGGACCACCATCTAACTCCGTCATGTATGTCGCTGCTCCGTCGTGTATACGGGAACCCAGAGACTCAGGGAACATGGGTGACTCCTCACGCTCAAGCTGATCCTTAGGTAGTGCAGATGACACGGTGAAGCCTGCTGAGTTTGCTGCAGCACATGTCCCAATCACACCTCTCAGAAGTGCTGCTCTCAAGAATGCCTCAACCTCCAAACAACCAACCGGTCGCCTCTGCTCATGCATTGTGACTGCTGTCGTACTGGTGTGAATCTCATGCGCCAACGCCCCCGGCGATCCGTATTGGGCATCCCGATCCACACGATACTCGTGTGTCACCGCCAAGCCACCACCGGTCGGAGTCACGAGTGGCACCGCCAAAGCACGCGGTACCTGCACTCCTCCTGATGCAACCTGCTACTGCAGAACGTCCGGCTCCTGCCCCAGCATAGATGTGGAACTCGATGACATACATGTCTCAAGCCCTGCAACCTCCGCCGGACTGGTATGAGCCTGCTGCACACACTCTCCCAAAAGTCCGGTAGACGCATCCCGATCCATACGGGACTCCTATGCTGCCGATGGGCCTGCACCGGTCGGAGCCGCGAGTGGCACCGCCCAAGGACACCGTGTCTGCGCTCCTCCTGATGTAACTTGCTGCTGCGGAAGATCTGGATCCAGCCTGGACGTGGAAGTTGAGCTCGATGACACGGAAGTCTCCACCATGAACGTCATGTCGAGATCGGACTCCACGCCATGTGCTGTCACCGTATCATCTGAGTCTGCCTGAGCTGACACTCGGGCACCACGGCCCGTTGCCACTGCAGATCCTGTCGCTACGGTCACATCAGGCAATGAGCGGTGACCACACTCCCCCTCGACAGGTACAGCAATGGAGGCCGAGAAGGTGGAGGATGTATCAAAACCAACGTGTGCATGGCGTGCGGAGCGCTGACGCCGACGTCGTGGGGTCACTCGACTGGAACGACTGTATGAAGACATGTCATCGGGAGGTGGTGTCGTGGTCGTAGTAGAGTGGAGGATCAAAAGGATGGTGGCAGCCTTGGACTCGCTGGCAGGTGGAGCTGAAGGTACACCATCGGATGAGTAAGGAGGAGAGGATGGAGGAGATGTGAACGAAGAGGCCATCGACAAAGGAGTAGCAGAAGCACGCTCAGTGACGACGAGGTCACAAAGCCGCCGCACCGTCTGTCGCAAGCCGTGGATCTCGGCGAATATGCTCCCCAGAGGTCCAGCTAGGGGATCTACCAACGCAGGAAAATCCGTATGCTGTGGAGGACGCAGGCTCGGACGACGCTGTAGCCAAGGTGGATGCCAGCCGGGAGGGCGTGTCCAACAGCGACGCCAACCATGACGTCCATCACCATAGTAGTAACAGGCGAACGCATAGGGCGCCTGCTCAGATGTCCGTGCACTCATCTCGTGCACTGGACGATGGATAGGTACCGAGGGCACCTACTCCCGGTGGTTAACACCAAGCCACGGGAGAGAATGAGGCCAGTAGGTATTGTCACTCCTGGAGGTCACGGCGTCCGGGTCAGCAAACGTGACCAGACGGGACGAGCTGCACTACCACAGCACGCCTGGAGACTAAAGTCTGACTAACTGGGGTCACTAATGCTGCTGCCACTAATAGAGCGAAGACTGCTCCGAGACGAGAAGGGGTGGCGGCTACAGGTGTGGCTGCTGCTCCAAGCGGTAGACGACCCAGTCCTCGGAGATGGTAAGACTCGAATCCGCCATCGATCCTACGGAGTGAAGTGCACGCACGAATCCACAGGCCCCAGGGAGACGTCGGTCCAAGACACGTCTCGAAGTGGAGATCGCCGCGGACGCACAATCTGTTGTCGGCCAAGTAGGCGAAACTACAAGCGCTTGCACAGTCACCGCACTATGTAGTTGTTGCAACTCCGCCCGATACGGCTATTGCTGCTATGAAAGATGTTGTTGTTGCGGCGGTAGTAATTGGATGATTCCCTTTTTTATCGTTATTCTCTAGCCCTCAGGCCCCCTTTGTGTTTATTTTTTTTCTTTTCCCCTCACCCTCCACCCCCTTTTTTCCTAGTTCTCCCCTCTGCTCGCCTTAAGCCCTCGCCATTTTTTTGGTTTTCTTTCCTTTTCCACTCGCTTTCAGGCGTATCCCTTTTTGTATTTTTTTACTCACCCTCCCCTTTTCTTGATTGTCCCTAAGTTGGACGAACGGAGAACATAAGGAAAGGGGGTGTCCGGCTTGTCCGGCCCTCCCTCCCATGCACGCTCGCTCGCTCGCTTGCTGAGCGAGCGAGCGAGCGAGCGAGCGAGCGAGTGAGCGAGTGTGGGGGGGGGACGGAGGAGGGACTGAGGAGGGAACAAGGAGGGGTCCATCCCACTCCGCCGTCGACCCCTCTGTCGGTCGGCCGACGAAGCCGACGGGGCTGACGGGCCCCTCCGAGGGGCCCCTCGGAGGGGCTCAACGGAGCCCTCTGAGAGCCCCCTCGAAAAGAGGGGAGGGGGGCGAACGGGGCCGACGGGCTCGCTCAGAGGGCCCCCCCACCCTCAGAGGAGGGCTGCGAGGCCCTCCTCGCAGCGGCAGCAGCAGCTGCAGTGACAGGTGTAGTTGTTGCAGTTGCTGCTGCTACTGTTGCTTCTGCTGCTGCTGTTGCTACTCTGCGCAGCAGCTGCTCTGCACAACAGCTGCTGCTGGTGTTGCTTCCTGCTGCCGTCGCTGCCATTGCTGCTGCTTGCTGCTGCCACTGCTGCTCCTTGCTGTTGTTGCTACTGCTGCTGCTGCACGCTGCTGTTGCTACCGTTGCTGTTACACGCTACTGCTGCTGTCGCCGCTGTTGCAGTGGCTGCTGTTGTTTCTGCTATGTGCTGGTGCTGCTGACGCCGCTGTTGCAGCGACTGATGCGCTACTGCAGCTTCTGTTGCTTTAAGCGGCTACACTGCCGCTATTTCTCCTGTTGCGTGGCACCGCAGCTGCCGCGGATGCTTCACCTGCTGCTGCTATTGCTGTTGCCGCCGCAGTCGCTAGTGCTGCTCTTCGCGGCTCACCGCCCCTGTGGCGTTCACGTGTAGTCGTTTCGCGCTCCCTCACGTTGCTGCCGGCGTGGCGCCACATGGCGCGTTCTCTTTGCGTTCTGTCCACTGCTGCTGCTTCTGCTCCTCACACGCCCCCCTGTGCTCTGATACCAAATTTGAAACATTTTAGGACATGCATGCCCATGCAAAAATGAACATGAGCTTTTTGTGTGAGTGCGATGCAAGACAGCAAGAATTTGGCTAAGTCTGGAACAAGGAAGGTTTACAAATGAGCCCCTAGCGGGCTTATATAGAGGCGCCGGCAGCTAGCCGTACCAGGCCCCGTCACCCCTGCTGAACCCAAATGATTCAAGAGGGAGAACACACTACATACACCATGAAAGCAACAAAGGTGGTCTCCTCGAGGCACTGGAACAGCTCTCTGAATGCCCGGGTCTCGACCACCGAGAAAATATGAGCAGTGCCAAAAAATCTCCGAATCAACATCCAGACATCATCGACGGCTTTCCAAATATCGGAAGCCCCACAAAAGTCATCGGGTCTCCTCGTTGCACTGGTACAGTCTACCGGGTGCGCGGGTCTCAACCCACCGAGAAAACTCTTCTACCTCCTGACAAGCCCACATGGCTGCCAGAACGCATCGACCGCGTCTCGCCGGCGTTGTCGTAGGTGCTGGAGAAGTCTCGGTGCAGTCCGGAGGCCCATTGTGTCATCACGCCCTCCTCTACCATATACCCCGAATGTGGGTATATTGGTAAACCAACGATGTTGGTCGTGACGGGTGGAAGCCACACAAACCAACACAAGTCATGCACCTCCCCCCCCCCATCCATGGACGCACAACCCCGCTGACTGGTGAACAGGTAAGTAAACATCATGCATGCGACTTAGCGGTATTGTACCACAATCAGGGGGCCTCATAAGGTAAGGACTGAGACATGTCAAAAGACTTAAAAAAGACCAAGAGCATTCGCATCAGACTTGAACATGCTACTGCTGAGAGCCTTAGTGAGGAAGCTTATGTCTTGTTGTTGCATGTCCAACAAGAGAACTTTGACCTCCCCTGATGCATTGCGGTCACGCACCAAGTGATGCTCCACGTTGATGTGCTTTGTGCGTGTGTGGTACATGCCATGATTCTCAGCAATGGTCTTTGTGCTCCGGTTGTCACAACATAGGGTGATGCAGTGGATGGGAACACACAAATGCTGGAGTGAGCGTCACAACTAGATGCTCCCACACGTACCGTGAACGAGTGAGACATACTTGGCCTCGCTAGATCTGCTCGCCACGCACATCAGTGTCATGAGCCCGGTGGGTGTCAGTGTATGCATCGTGGGAGGTGCCATGTGATGCTTTGGTAGTAGGATTTGGAGCACTCCTCATACATAGAATGGATATCTAATTACGTATGGGAGCCGGAAGCTCATCCCTGTAGAGACGCGGTACACGACTGGTGACGAAAGAGCTCCTTGCTCTAGTACGCGCTTTCAAGAAGTGGAGTTGCTACCTCGGGGGCGCAGGGGGGGTGTGACGGCCGTGACCGACCAAAATCCATTGGTCTTTTCCAAATGCAACCAAACCTTTCGAGACGACAGGTACGTTGGAGCAAATATCTGAGCCGGTTCTCTTTTATCTGGGAATATCGGCGAAGATGCATCAATGGGGCCGATCCACTAAGCCAGTAACCTGTTGAAATTAAAGCAACCACCAAGGTCGGTGGGGATTTTATGGCTATTGCGATGGCTTTAGTACAAACACTAGACCCCATCTATGTCAACCACCAGGAGAAATTATCCACCACAACTGTTGTGTAAATAGGATCCGGATGGCATACTGTGTGGATTCTTAGTTTCAAGGCTCTCATACCCTAGAAAATTACAGATTGGTAGAGGCCGTTCAAATTCACAAGCACGAAGAACATGTCGTTGTGCCAAATTTGGGAGACCTTTGAGCGAAGAAAATCTCCCAGTTCCATGACTCGTCAGTGGTAAGTCATGTGGGATTTCAAAAGATTGAATATGCACTCTCGGACCACTATTGGTGGCCAAGATGGAGTGCCGATGACTTTAAATATTTCATGACATGTGATCCATGTCTTTAGAAACAGGCTAGTAACACAAAGCATGTTGGACTCCTCCAATAACTTCCTTTCCCTTGGACTCCATGGGAGTGCGTCAGCATGGACTTATTATTTTTCTTCAAGACACAGCCCGTGGCCACAATGCAATACTAGTATTGTGGATCTTCTCACAAAGATGATAGGTTTTCATTGCTACATCCACTAACGTGAACACAGAGGAGACTGCTCGTCTCTTCTCTGAGGGAGTTGTGAAGTACCACGGCTTGTCATTTTGCATGATCTCTGATCGAGATACAAAATTTGCAAGTAATTTCTGATTAAAGATACATGAGAACGTCGGTAGTGAGTCTCAAATCTCAACAACATTTTATCCTCAATTCGACTGACAAACAGAACGCATGAATCACAATCTGGAGCGGATGCTCTACATGGACCCTACCATGGATGAGTGTGACAGTGTGCACTGAATAGCTCGGTGAATGAGTCCACTCATTTCACGCCGTTCATGTTGAACAGTGGTTGATATCTTGTGGTTCTCTCTTCATTGGTGAAGAGTGGGACCACACAAGGATAGGTTCCTTATGCTCAAGCCATTGTTGAGCCCATATACTCTTTGTTATGGTAGACAAAGGATCACCTTCAAGCGGCTCGGCAACGACAAAAGGCATATGCCGACAAAAGTCATTGTGAGGTTTTGTTTATCATCAGCGAGAAGGTGTTGCTTAGTACTAAGAACCTTTGGCTGAAGTCGCAAGGGGCGTCAAAACTTCAACCAAATTAAAGTAGGCCGTTTTTCATTGTTGCAAGGATCTGGCCACTGTCATATCAACTATGGCTTCCGACGAGTATGAAGATACATGACGTGTTACAAGTGAGCCCGTTCAGCCACCACCGGTAGTTCTTGCTGCCGACGCCCTATATGAGACCCTTCGCCTACTCTAGCACAAATAGTGTATACCTCAGTCGCGGGTTGTTAAGGTGGACCTAGACATGACTCGTGGGAGCCCGAATCATGCTTGTCCATGGACGTGGTCAACGAGTACTGGAGCAATATATCAGCTCGCACAGGGTGATGCATGGCATGGAGAACCACCTGATCTTGGCAATAGCGGACAACATTTCCGTTAGATGGTATTCATGGGCAGCGACCATAGGAGGTTGGGGACGCCCACCATGGTTGTCGGGCAAACGTTCAATACTAAAGGGGAGAGGTCGCAAGCCATGCTAACGAAAAAGTTGCAACTTAGGTCAAGTGCCATGTACGTGTTCATGTGAGGCTCGTGACTGAAGTTATTAATTTCCTTTCACAATGTTGACGAATCACTCTCACACACTCCTACTTGTTCATGAACCGGGACGGTTCATAATAAATGGGGAGGAACATAGCGGGATGGCTGACTTGGCCCTACCGCCTCATCACGACAAGGGATGGCTGGCGGCCAGCCCTTCACTAGCAGCCGGCTTGCTGGCTGCCGGCTGGCGGGACAGTCGGCGGTCGCTCAGGTGACTGGCTGGCCATCGTCTAACCAGGAGGCCACAAGGCCTCGAGGGTCGAGGCCTGTGGCCTTGAGCCCTCGTCCTCGCCCTCATTCTCCCCTCCTCAAATGAGCGAGGTGAGGGATAGAGAGAGAGAGAGAGAGAGAGAGAGGTAGAGAGAGAGAGATAGAGAGAGAGAGAGATAAAGAGAGAGAAAGAGAGGTAGAGAGAGAGATAGAGAGAGAGAGAGAGAGAGAGAGAGAGAGAGGCGAGAGAGTCAGGCGTGAGAAAACTAAGTAACACCATCGCTAAATCATCGGATGTGCCTCGGTCTTGAAGATTTCCTACTGTTACATAAAAAACTAAACAAAAGCACGATTTGTATGAACTTGGAGTTTTGAACGCATAAAACTCATGCAAACACACGAGTTTGGTGTAATATCCCCCTCGTTTTGTACCCAGAACGAGGGGACGAGGTAGGAACAAAAATGGGCCTCTACAAACAAAAAACATTTTAGTCTCCCTATACGGTTCGTTGGTTACGATTGCCCCCAAAGTGGCGCAGAGTGGAAGTCCCGTGAGCGAGCTTTGGAAGTCATCCTGCGAACTTCGACAATGACTTCAGTGCAAGTGCTGGAGACTCGACACATTACAGGTTAGAGTTATCTACAAAGGGCTAAGGATTGGACAGTGTACTAATATTCCACAGACTGTTGACATCCGAGACATGTCGGAAAACGTGTGCACATGACGTGTACCATCGCTGAGTACATCACCTTGCTAAAGGGTGAAATAACCAAGATATCTACACGCCCAAAGGGTGACCCTCCCACATCCACGAGTGGAATTTTATGTTTGCCATATCCATCACTTTAAGGTATATGAAAGAAGTATCCAGCTCGCTCACCATGCTCGATCGGCGACATGCGTCGTCGATTGAGCATGGTGAAGATGACCATGATACTTTCGCTTGATTGCCACTCTCACTCCCTTGTGAGATCGTAGTTGAGCGATGAACTCCCTGACCCCCTCCCATTTTCTTTTCCAGAATGGTCGCAACTACGTGCCTCTTTCCAATATTCACTCTCCCCACGTAAAATCACCCATTTTATGATGAAAACTGAGTTAAAACCCTAACCCAAATTACGTCCATGGTTGAAGGTTTTATGTTTTGCACCGTCCCCTGCTGGGCCCCGCGGTGGTCGGGCCTTACAGGTTCCCTTTTACCGCACAGGGTGTCTCGTGTTACGTCCCTGACGTACGCGAGTCCCTAAAACTCGCGAGTGGAAATCCTTTTCTTACATTCATGACCCACCGCGTGGCGACTTCAGGATTTTTACGCCGTTCGGCCGAGGGAATTTTGGCTAGCTGTCCCGACCTCCGGTGTTCTGTTCCAGAAGTTTTTGACAACTTTGACCACTTTCCAAAATGGTGGACTGAAGTGTCATGAACCATTTCAATGTTTCGGTGTCGTTTGGACAACTTCTCAATGAAACTTTATCTTTATAAGGAATAATCGCAATATTCTCGAAGCACACCGACTTCTCGACGGAGCTTCTTGAATTCACCACCTGCGGCGCGACTTTGTACGCATCGCTTAGCCCGAGCGCCAAAGACCGGACTTATGCCTCATTCTCATACTTGGCATTGTATATATGTGCTTAACACACTCGGGAATTGTCATCAAAGTACACTTACTGCAGAATACAACGTTTCCATTTTTTCCAAACATCCAACTTGTCTTTTCTCCCGCACCTCATCCCTGTGAACCACCTATGTTCCGCTCGGCATAACGCTTGGTATCACAGCGCAGAGGCACTGGAGGGGCAATCAACGCATTAACTGCCCGAAGACAACCTCGCACAAGTCCTCGGTGCATCTCCACAGTTCAGAAGATCGCAGACTTCATGAAGACAACGGTGAACAGAGCGAGCGCACCTGGCGACGAGCAGTAGTCCCCAGTGAGTACTTCGGTGATGGTGGATCAACAGCACGCAAAATAACGACGCTCTCTAGGAAAACCAGGTGGCAACGACAATTTTCGCAACAATGGTGTAACACCGACGAACTCGACGGCCAATCCGGTGACAGACCCCTCGGGCTCAGAGAACCTTTTGCCTCCGCCGCAGCCCGTTGGGTCGATACATGGCACGATGGGAGGCACCGGCCGACGAGCACAAGTCAAAGAAGACCAATACCAAAAATTGTTTGGACTTGAGAGCCTCAATAAGACATCTGCTCCAACAACTCAACACGGTAATGGAGGAGCTTTGAGTTTCTTGTGCGCGTAAAAGCAATGCTCACCGGGAGAATTTGACAACTCTAAAGTAAGCCCCATATATGACCGACGCTCTATGAGCCGTTTGATCCCACAAAACCCAAGTGACTGACGGCCACGATGTGGCAAAAGAGTCTGGAGGTGTACTTCACTACTCCTGGGATCAACAACGACAAAAAGAAAATTGACCTCGCGGCCTTGCTTTTGCGTGGCAAGGCTTTGAGTTGGCGGTCTGACCTAAAGGCCATCCAATGGTAGCAAAGGACTGACGATGTTGCGTCAACGGCTCTCGCTACAGCTCTCACACCATCAACTATAGGAGTACTACCTCTCAAGCAAATTAATCGATGTGGCACGACTCTCTCATGCCACTAATATGTGGAGTGACTTCACACGTGCTGCAATCGCTCACTTCGGGAAGCTGAACGAGAAATCCCATGCATGGTATAGACTCGACGTCTGCGTGAGCAATCCAACTTGGCAGAATACACCTGGATTTTCTGTGAAATCACCACCGACGGTGACCTCGCCCCCAACGAACTGTTCTTTTCCTACAGCGATGGCCTCAAGCGGGATATTCGGTGAGAACTCACCATTTTTGGCATCCAGGACAAGTTTCAGCGAATGATCGTAGCAACCGAGTGCACCGACGGAGCCGGTCACAATGCTCGGATGCAAGAATCAAACGGCAAACTACCCCAAAGCCACAATCCTTATTGTGGCGGAGGGAAGTTACAGTCAACGGAAACCTCATCGCCAACGGAAACCTCATCGGCATAAAGTTCAATCGGAACTTTACACCGTCAATCACCACGATGAAAGATTCTACTGGACGTACAAAAACCAGGTCATATCTCGCGCGACTGCCGAAAGTGACAACAGCAAGTCAAAAAGGGAGGTAGTCGCAGAAAAAGAATGAGGAGTTGGGAAATGGCAAACGACAAGAATAGATGGCAAGGCTCCTGTCCAGTCCAAATAATTTGCGCCGACCAATCATCAATCTGGACAGTTCACATCGTCACAGATGAGGGTTTCTGAGTTTGCAAAGTTCGATGAGGGGCACGAGGATGACCAACTGATGGTACTGCTACAAGTACAGCCGAGAGGTTGTAAAAGTCGCAAAACGATACCGGCAAAGCCAGATGGAGGAGCTTCTCACAGTTTTGTCACCAATAACATTGTTCGGAAGATGTATTTGCAGACCAAACTGAGAGTACTTCAAGGATAAACCGTCGATGGACGACTGTAGATCTGTCGACATTGCGGGCCACTCCGCCTACAAATCGGAGATCTGCATGACATAACGGTCTCGAGGAAATGCCGAATGACCGACCACAAAATCATCCTCGGGCAAGATTTTCAGTACCAACACAATCTGAAGGTTGATTGGAGCAGTGAAGAAGTATACGTTACCATTAATGGAAGAAAGCGACATCTTCCTCTAGTCAAGCGACCCACGATGTAACGGTGGTTAGGGGAACCATTGGAGGGAGTTGCGATAGCCAAAAAACGCCAACCCATATCTCTAGATGTGGCCAAGTGATACCTAAAGCATGGGGCTCAAGCGTGACTGCTCCACGTGGAAGCAGAGGACATGGAAGAAATTACAGCTGCCAAACTGACACCAAAAGCATCAACACCCGAGAAGTTCGTAGCTGTACCAAAAGAGTTTGTAGAGCTCATTGAGGAGTTCAAAGGGGTTTTTCTCAACAAACTACCTCAAGAATTACCACCACAATACAAAATTGACTATTAAATAGACTGAAAGCCAGGCAACAGGCCGACGGTGAAGGAGACCTATCAGATGAGCGATCACGAGATGACCCAACTCAAAGTAGCTGGATGAGATGCTTGGGCAGGGGTTCATCCGACTCTCCACATCACCTTACGTAGCACTAGTGATTTTCTAAAAAAAGAAACTAGGAGAGATACTGATTTTTGTGCACTACCAAGCATTTAAACTTCACCATTAAGAACCGCTATTCCCTCCCGCGAGTAGATGAACTATTTGACCACCTCCGTGAGGCCCGGATTCGTAAAAAATCGACCTGCGCAACGGCTATCATGAGATACGCGTATCTAATAAGAATGTTGAGAGGACAACATTTTGAACCAGATACGGGCACTTCGATTTCACGATCATGCCGAGTTCACAAACGCTTTCGCAATATTTATGGCGCTGATGAACAACATTTTTTTCTTATACCTCAACGAATTTGTTGTCATGTATCTCATCGACATTGTAGTGTATAGTCTTGTCTCGGAGGAGCACAATAGACATCTCCAAAAAGTTCTCAAGTTTCTACAAAGAGATATGTTTTTTAGAAAACTCTCAAAGTGCAACTTTGGTCACCGTTCGATGGAGTTTTTGGGCCACATCATCTGCGGCGGACAGATCACCATGGACCTGAAAAGGATGGAGGCGGTTGCTGATTGGTCCACGCCCACAATTGTTTGGCACGTCAAGTTTTTTTTGGGCTTCTGCAACTACTATCAGCGATTCGTAAAAGACAATGCTCGGGTGTGAGCGCTCCAATCTCACCCACAAACCCACTCAGCAGAATTGGAGGGACAGCAAAAAAGAAGCTTTTAACTCTTTTAGAAACGCTCTGATCTCGACGCCAACCTTATGATTGGTAGATCCAACGATAGACTATAGCATGGCTTCCGATGCATTTGATCGAGCCATTGGAGCCGTTCTCCTCCAAGAAAAGGGTAGTGGAGAATAACCGGTCGCGTACTACGCATGCCGGAACTAAACTACGCGGTGAACGAGAAGGAAATGCTCGCAGTTGTGCACGCGTTCAAAATATGATGAGGCTACTTGAAGTGCCGGCAATGCATCGTCCACACCAATCATCACGCCATGAAATATCTCAAGACCCAGCCAAATCGAAGTCGTCGACAAAATCTATGGGCGGAGTATCTCGAGATCTACTTTGACTATGACATCGAGCACCGGCCTGGAAAAACAAATCCAGCGTATGCTCCAATTCGACACCCAGATCCAATGACCAAGATTAGTACGTTGCTCGTCGAACATGACCTGTACCTTGCGACGTTGTTCTCAAATGGTTACGAGGAGTTTGGCGGGTACGACAAACCAAGATTTGGTTCAACGACACTTACTAGCGACCACGATTCACTCGCTAGGTTGTAGTGCCACCAAACCAAGAATTACAACGAATGCTATTAGAGGAGTGCCACGACACCAGTCCGGGTGCACACTTCGGCAAGGATAAGATGTTCAAGATGCTGGAAAATATTACTCGTGGGACAAGATGTAGAGAAGCGTGGCAACCTTCTGCAAATCATGCGACACCTTTCAAAGAAAAAAATATCGTCGCACGCAGGCACCTGATCTACTTTAACTCCTACCCGTTCGGACGCAACCGGACCGACATCAGCATGGACTTCGTAACAAATTGCCTGCCACTCACGAAGGGTATGACGCCATCCTTGTCGTGGTGGATAGATTTTCTAAAATGTCACACATCATCCCGACAACGACCACCGTCACTGTAGAAGGGAGAGCGTGATTCTTCTAAATCAAATCCTGTGGCTACATTGAGTGCTCGTACCATCATAAGCGACAGAGACGGGCGCTTCACCAGCCATTTTTTTGCGTGAACTGATGACACGCTACGACACTCGGATCTAGCATTCCATCCCCAGACCGACGGGCAAACCGAGCGAAGCAACCAAACACTTGACAAATTCTCCAAACTTTATGCAAGTCACACATCACCGATTGGGTAGCAAAACTGCCAACCACCAAACTCGCATATAACTTTGCCACTTCCACCGCAACTTGTAAAACACCATACAAGGTGGTTTACGGCAAACTTCCCGCCACATCGGATGGTTTGCAGAGTCAGAACAACATTCCCACAATTGATATTCACTTTCGGGATTTCGTAAACATCTAAGAGGAAACACGACAAACCCTCTGGGAGGAAACGCAAGCAGCTGTGAAGCTGGCAGCCGAACGGCATCGTTGCGAAGACAAGTTTAGCGCTAGCGATCGCATCCTCCTCAGCTCGACGAATATCAAACTTTGAGGACAGGAATGCGCAAAGCTCAAACCCCAATGGTCGGGCCCGTTTGAGATCGAGCGAATTCAAGCCCCAGTCGTCGCTCGACTTTGTCTCCCTGACAACATGGCGATCTACCCTGTCTTCCACATCAGCAAACTCATGCATTACTAGGACCCCATGTAGAACTTCTCGGGCAGAGACGTCACACCTCTACCTCCTGTACAAGTGGACGGAGATACGGAGTACATGACTGAAGATATCATCAGACATCGACGCTGTGAAAAAATGACCAAGTATCTGGTCAACTGGCATGGCTACGACACCGGGCACAATAGCTGGGAGCCCTACGACAACCTCCGGGACGTCGAGCATCTCATCGACGGCTACTTTTGCTGTCGCTAGCCGATGTCTGCCGGAGCATCGGGATGTCGCGGTTATAAGGGTGGGAAGTGTTACTTCCTAGACGTAAACGATTCCCCAGAACTCGTGAGTGGGCATTTCTGTTCGTGCATTCATGGCCTACCGCGCGACAACTTCGGGATTTTACGTCGTTTGACAGAGGGCATTTTGGCCAACTTCCTCGACCTCCACTATCCGTTCTTGAGGTTTTTGACAACTTTGAAAACTTTCGCGAATGGTGAACGGAAGTGTCGCGGGCCATATCGATGTTTCCATATCGTTCGGACAACTTCTCAACGACGCTCAACTTTGGTAAAGAAGCGTCGCGAGATTCTCGAGGCCCCCCGACTTCTCGGTTGAGCTTCTCGAATCCACCACTCATGGCGCGACTTCGCACGTGTCGCTCGCCTCGAGCGTCAAAGACCTCACTTATGCCTCATTCTCATTCTCGACATTGTATTTACGTGCTCTATTCACTCGACACATGTGATCGAAGTACACTTACTGCTTAATACAAATTATTCATTTGTCCTAAACGCTCTCATCGTTTTTTGTCCAGCACCACCTGAGAAACTGCTAGGAAGCTTCCTAGCCTTGCTGTTGCTGACGTGGCGACATTGTCCAATCAGCTGACGCACTAGCAAGCAGGCAGGTGCAAGAAACAGCAAGGGTCAGACTAGGGAGACGCGCAAAGTCTCATAAGCTTCAATAGCTTAGTAAATTCAGAGAGAAATGACAACTGACAGGTCCAGGGCATAAATACCTGCCGCGGCGCACGGCGGGTGTCGCTTGCGGCAGTCCAAGAGCTGTCCTAAAACCGGCTCAAAACCACTGTTTTGACCGTAACTCTGCGCACACATGTCAGAATCCTACGCCGTCTGAACCTAGACGTGCAGAATCAAAAGACGCACGCAACGACTGGTCACATGCATGCATCCATCGACTGTCAGCGAGTATATAATGCAAAAAACATGCAAATGGGCCTCATGCCCAATCCGCCAAAAGGTGCCTGCAAGACGTAGAAGGCACAGCAAGGAGTCCCGGTGACATCTGGGGCTCTGGAACAGTGGTCGGTCAGCTCCAGACGGGTAGTCCGCCGCCTGTCGTCGCGCCGGTGTCACCAGGTCCGCCTGCCTCAGGGATCTGCACGAGTATGGACACGGCCGAGTGGTCACAGTAAACTGTACAGGAACGGCACAAAGCACAACACTCCCCCATGACCCGATGGTACGCATGTCCATACGCGTGCAGCACTGGTACAACCACATAGTGAGTGACACAGACAGATGAGACGGCAACGTACATCCCACACTCAACCACTGTCACGCACGGGGCGAAGCCCAACAGAACGAATGGCCACCAGGAACTTTCCGCGTGCAAGTGCCTTCGTCAAGAAATCAGCTCGCTGCAAGTCAGTGCCAACCCACATGATGGAGATCACGCGTCGCTCCACCAGATCACGAACGAAGTGATGCTCAACCGCAATGTGCTTTGTGCGAGCATGAAAAACACCAGAGTTCTCCGCAATGGCGAGAGCACTCTGGTTGTCGCAACGCAGCACAATGGCGGGTACTGACTGCCCAAGCTCAAGAAACAAGCGCTGCAGCCAAACTGCCTCAGCAGCCCCTGCCCCCAAAGCCACATACTCTGCCTCCGACGAGCTACGTGCGATGCANCAGAAACACGTAGCCAGTGCAACTGCGCCCGTCAGGACTCCAAGCCCAGTCGCTTTTAGTGTAGCCGTCAAGAACCACCGAACACTGCCGACGAAAGCAGAGTCCGAGATACGGCGTGGAAACCACGTACCGTACCACTCGCACAGCCGCGTGAAGAGCTCTCGCACGTGGAGC